>LTAE01001691.1:7813-25732 GCA_001647135.1 Pontederia paniculata | reverse complement strand
CTATCAAGATCCTTCGGTCGCATGCACTTCATCTTCGGTCGACCGACTTGACTTGTACCATCTCCTTCAATTTCTCTAGTCGTCCGCTGATTGCACCCTAATCACTGGACGTCCACTCCTAGAGATAAGGCCTCTGTCAAGATCTTTCGGTCATCCGCACTTCATCTTTGGTCGATCGACTTTACTTGTACCATCTCCATCAACTTCTCTGGTTGTTCGCTGATTGCACCCCAATCTCTTGGACATCCGCTCCTGGAGTTGAAGGCCTCTTCCAAGATCCTTCGGTCGCCCGCACTTCATCTTCGGTCGACTGACTTGACTTGTGCCAACTCCTTTGACACCCCTATGGTTGTCCGTTGATTCTCCCTGAATCCTTTGGGCGTCCACTCTCGCTTCTGTGGGTACTTCAGGCACCCACTCATTCTTCACTAAGATCCTCTGACGTCCGCTCCCTCTTCAGTCAGTATTTTGACCGTACGCTCACTTCCCAATGAGATCCTCGGACGTCCACCAAATCTTCTTCTAACAAGCTTCGGACGCCCGCTCATTTCCACTGAGATCCTCAGATGTCCTTTCTTCCTTCTGACATTCTTCGGACGTCCTTTGACAAGTCATCAAATTCCTTGGACGTCCATTCTTTCTTCTGTTAGATGCTCTGGTCAACCATTGCTTTGTCTCTTCAGCTCTCGGACGACCTCTATCTCCTCATCGGTCGTCCACTCATCCTGCGGTCGTCCGATCTTCAGCTTACCTCAGACCTAACAAACTCCTCGACGTCCACTTGTCTTCTCACCAAGACCCCGGACAACCTTTGTCTTCGTCTGATATCCATCGGTCGTCCGCACTCCATCTTCGGTCAATCGATCTTCCTTCTATCATTCCTTTGGTCGTCCACTGCTTCACCTCATGAGCCTTCGGACGTCGTCTCCACCATCGACAATCTCCCGGTCGTCCACTGTCTTCACTCTGAAACCTTTGGACGACCATTGCCTTCTTCTTCAGTTCTTTGGTCGTCCACTCTCCATCTTCGGACGACCTTTCCTTCCTTAGCCATATCACCTCTTCGGCTAAGTCTCCTCACCGGGCATCCACTTTTCCTTGGACCACCCATTCTTCATCTGTTGTACTGTTGGTGTAAAACCTTCGGTCGCCCACTGTTCTTCATTGGGCGACCTTTCCTATTCATCCTTATCTTCGGTCGTCCATACACCATCTTTGGTCGACCGCTTAGTACTTGACTTCACTTCTTCGATTCTTTGCTTTTCACATCGGTCGACCACTTCACATCCTTTGGATGACCGCTGCACACATAGGATTTTTCTGTTATGTCTTCTATGTGCATAGGTCATCCGTTCTTCAACTTCGGTCGACCTATCATCCTTTGAATATAAAAATCCTGTCTTTGAAAGATCAATTCAATAAGTTCATTAGTCCAGACTAAGTTCCATCACAAATTTGTGATCACCAAAACAATCTTGGGATCCTAGATTCAACAAAGGAGATGTTGGCAGTAGTTTATGCAATCGACAAGTTCAAGCCGTAGCTTGTGGGATCAAAAGTAGTCATCTAGACGGATCAAATGGCTGTAAAATACTTAATGCATAAAAAGGATGCAAAACCTCGACTAATAAGATGGGTTTTATTGTTGCATGAATTCAAGTTGGAGATCAAAGATAAGAAAGGAGCAGAGAACCTCGTCGCAGACCATTTATCAAGACTCATGTAACCCCCTTGAAGATTGCTCCATACCTATCAACAAGGACTTCCCCGATGACTCACTCCTTGCCATTTTCAACACAAAGCCACCCTAATATGCTGACATAGCAAACTCCTTAGCACATTAGCAGGCCTTTGTGAAGGGTTACATTTCATCAGACATGACTCACCAAGGGAAGAAGCTATTCAACAAACTCAAACATTTCTATTGGCATGATCATGTGCTTTTCAAGAGATGTTCATATGGGCAATCCAGAAGGTGTGTACCAGAGTTGGAAGCTCACAAGATCATAAAGGAATGTCATAGCTCTACATATGGAAGCCACGGTGGAATTCAAAGAACAACTATAACAATACTGCAAGCTGGATATTATTGCCCTACTATATTCAAGGATTGAATGCCTATGTGCGAGCATGTGATCGCTGTAAGCGGACATGAAATATTTCAAGAAAAAATGAGATGGCACATATTGGGATCCTCGAAGTTGAAAAATTTGACGTTTGGACAATAAATTACATGGGACCACTCCCAACATCATGAAGATACAAGTATATACTTGTAGTTGTTGACTATTTGTCGAAATTGATAGAAGTCATCCACAGCTTGGAATTCCCAAGACAGTCATCTGCGATGGAGGAAGACACTTCACAGAAAGGAAGTTCGAAAACATGCTCGAAAAATATGGAAACAGCGTAGCAACCGCGTATCATCCACAAACGAGAGGCTAGGTGGAAGTCTCCAACCAATAGATCAATACCTTATTGAAGAAGGTCGCATTGAAGTCAAGGAAAGACTGGCAATTGAAATTAGATGAATCTCTATGGTCGTGTCGAACAACCTTCAAGACAACTTTTGGAGTCACACCCAACAAGCTAGTATATGGGAAATAATGTCATTTACCTGTTGAGATGGAATATAAGACATACTGGGTTGTGACACAACTAAACTTGGACATGAAGAAGGTGGAGATAACCGCAACTTGCAACTGGCAGAATTAGAAAAACTACGACTCCAAGCCTATGGAAATGCTAAAATCTACAAGAAAAGGACTAAGGCTTGGCATGATCAGCGCATTCTAAATAGGTCTATTCAAGTTGGAGGAAAAGTCCTTATATTCAATTCAAGGTTGAAAATCTTTTCGGGAAAACTCAAGTCATGATGGATCGGCCCGTATACTATTCAAAGAATATTTGATCACAGAGCAGTAGAATTAATTTCGGAGAAAGGGCACACGTTTAAGGTGACTGGACATTGGCTTAAGTCTTATCAACTGGGGATAAAAGCACCCGAGAAGAAAACCATTACATTCAAACCAGTTGTAGAACCGAATGTACAAAGATGTCTAGTCAAGGACATTAAACAGTGACACGCTTACTGGAGGCAACCCAGACAAACACTTAAGAAATTCCTTGTTCTTTGTTTGTATAAATTTCAAGATGTCAAATTTAACAAAGTTGTGACCAACGAGATCCAGGGTTGTGATCAACTCAGGAACCGCCTTAGTGTTGGGCGGGAGATTCCAATTTTCCCATCCACCAACACTTCGCCAAAATTACCACCTTACCATCTAAGGAAGCTAGCCGATACCTTTTTCTCTCTCATCCCACTATCTCTACCGATGATCATCTCTCCACATTCACCGCCCTAATCCTCCATCGCCAACCACGCACCAACTCCGATCGACCATTGTTCATAGTAGCAGCAGGAGGACAAGCAACGGGGAGAACTTGGCAATCAAAACCCAAGGGGAAGAAAGGGACCACCACTGCTGACCGCTCTTCATCGACCAGAAGTTCCGGCCCTGGTCCATCCACTACCGAACCAACCATCCCAAATGTTCGTGCACCAGCATCAGCACTAGCTGCATCAGTGCCGCATCTTGTCCTTGAGGTACGACCATTGCAAACCATCCCACTTTCTACTTCTCCGGACAAGATGATGAAGACGAAAGGTTGCGGCTAAGCAGCAACCATAATCGACTCCCACAACTGCAGCATCCCTTAACCAATGCCACAACCAATAGTAAGCGACAAGACGGAAGTTGATAGCCAAGAAGGCGACTGGAGTCACTGCGACTGCGACAAAGGCCCTAAGCCCGAAGAAGCTTCAGACTCTTCCAACAATTCTTGAAGCATTAGAAACTGCACCACAACACATGACACAACCTCAAGCAGCAACAACCGCTCCTACACCTTACAAGAAAAAAGGGAAAAAACCAGAACAACCGCCAATGAAGATGACCAAAAAGGCAGCATCAAAAGAAGCAGTGGCGATTCCCGAGTCGATAGGAGAGCCAGAGGACGAGGTCGACTGTTAATCCCTGGTATTGGAGCATGAAAGAAGAAGACTCAAGCAGACCAAGCTGAACAACCTACCGAAGCACTAGTAGCGACTCTGGCTGCAGAACCTCCTCGAAAATCGAAGAAGCCAACCATTGTCATTCCTCCAAAACCCAAGAAGAAAGCTACACCATTGAAGGCCAAAGCTAAGAAGCGTCTGCAACCTCCACTAGAAGACAAGGAGGAAGAAGACACTAATCTACAGATATAACCCTTAGTCATGAAGCCACGCAAGCTAAGCAGAGCTATGACAAAAGAGGTTGTGACTGAAGAAGAAGAAGTTGTTGCAGAAGAGACTCAACAATCGAAAAAGAGGAAGCACCCGAGTCAGAAGTGCCCGAGTCAGAAGCACCCGAGCAAGAGGAACCAGCGCTATCACAACCCATCACATTATAAGTACCCACATCATCACCAACCGAGCACCCCAGAATAGACACCAGAAGATGTAGCACCCCCAGAAGTTCCCATGGTCACATCTCCGCAACAATAGGAAAACCCAATTGTCACACCCCAATAGTGAGAAGATGCAGAAGAGGAGTCTGGTGACGAGATCGAACCTGAGGTTCAACCTAACCTCCCGACTCTAAATGAAGCACCAGTAGCACACGGGCAACCAACTGAACCACCCGAGCCTATGGACATCGATCTCCTCCAATTGCCAGCACAAATTGAGTTCCGAGATGACCAACTTGTGCTATACGAGAAGCTCAGAACTAAGAGATTCTCGCCACAATATACTTGGACACTGAAGCCTGAATACGCTCAGCTTGCTCGATAATATGACTAGGCAACTGAAGAATATGGATGTCGACAAGTTCTTTCTTAATTCCTGGCAAACTTATGAGTACATTACTATAGAATTTCATAGTTCTTTGGACATAATGAGCACCGAGGATGATCTTAGTCCGAACTTTCGCCTGTTCAACAAAAAGTTCTATTGGAGCTTTGACGAAATCTGTGCAGTTTATGGATTCACTACTGAGGCTATACAGAAAAATTACACCAACTATAAGGGCGCCGAAATTTGGAAGTGGGCCACAAGGAACACCACTATGTACTTCGAGAGGCGAAGTCATCCTCTTTCCAGAGCCCGACTATAAGGTACTTTCAGAAAGTATTGGCCAACACTCTATTTGTGAGGTACAATATAGAGGCTAATGTGCGTGAGGCAAAGTTGTTGATCTGGGGATTCATGAAGGGAAAGAAAGTCAACATCGGCCACATGTTTCTCGAATATATCTCTCATTTGGCCATGACTGAGAAAGGACCAATTGTAATAGGTGGCCTATTTACCCCCATTGTTGAGAGATGCAAAGCCGACCTGTCCAAGCTGCGCGTGTCCAGAAGAGCAACCAAAATAGACATATTTGTGATGCTCAACATGAAGATCATAGCAATACGAGACGACAAATATGTTCTGGTGTAAAAAGGGAATGAGACATCGATTGTACTGCCTAACCCGACACTTGCTGATACCAATAGAGGCAAGAACTGGATCCCTCTCAAACCCGAGCAGAGTGCCCCGCACAACACTGCAGCCACATCAAAGAAGACATCGAGAATTGACACCATTGATGGAGGATCTCTCATATCAATGTTGACCGAACTACTCGTAGAGCAGCGCAAGCACTCCGCACTCCTAGAAACTATAATCATCCAAAACTGAGATCTCAAGGAAGAACACCTCCAGTTCAAGGAGGAACTGTTGAGCAAGCGACGATGAACGTGGAACCGGAGAAGGAAGACGGAGGCTCCGAGGATGATCCATCCTCCACATGAGCGACAACTCTCCTGGCTTGGATTCAATACTGAGGATAGTTTGGGGGTTAAGTCTGGAGAGGCCATGGTATGATCATACATACCATGCTTTTGGATCTCTATCTTTTGTTTGTCGCTCATGACCTTTTGTTTGCTTGCTGCTTCTGTTTATGTTTGGATACCACACCCTTGGATTTTTGCTATCACACCCCCTGCTCTTGCTCTCCTGATGAAAAATTCTAAAAAAATTGCTTTTGTTTTAACATCATGCTTATCACAACCCTACTGTTTGAATGGTTTTTGTTTCATGCACTTGCATATACACTTTGGCTTGCCTTGTTTATTTCTCAATTTTTGAATTAAGGCAATATAAAGTCCAAGTCATGAGTAGTTATAGATTTTTATTGTAACATGTGATTTGACGAATGCCTGACTTGACTGATTGTACTTGGGAATCAAAGTTCTTTGCATCAAATTGTCTGTTTATCAAAACCCTACTTTTTAGGTCTGAGAATTGTATTTCTTTACCGGTAATCGACCCCCATGAAAAGAGGAAGAAAAATTCGAGTTTCCTTGTCCACCAGCTTGTTTATCGGAATGTTTTTACCTTTTTTGAAAAACTACTCCGCAGACCTTCTACTTGGAAGAGTCAAGAGTATGCTTTTGAGCACTCTAGGCACCTACCTGAGTATTCTCGGAAGAAAGGGATGGATAATGCCACGGGGAACAACTCCTCTCACCCCAATAACTACTCCTATGTCCTTCCACTTGGGAGAGTCAAGAGTATGGTGTCATTGTGTATTCCCGGATGAATACGTGAGGATATGCTAAGCGGGAAATCTCTCTTTCTGCTTTCATATCCCTGCATTCATAAAAAAAGGAAGTAGGGACAAGGAAGAAGAAGAAAAAAAAAGGTATAAAAAAAGATATACTCTGAAACAAAAAGGGGAAGGTTGTCTTGGTCTTGTTAAAAGTGATTCTCTTCCCTAACAGGTGGTTGTGACATACATATTGTGAGGTTGACTTTGTTTGACATTTAGCTTGAAGCTTCAATTATTTCTAAAATTCTATTTTGTCAAGTCAAGTATCAAATGATTTTGAGAAATATGGTTTGTTCGTTACATTGTGGTCTTTGCATTTTAAAATGTGATTTCCTTAATCATAATTCATTTGCTTGGGGACAAGCAAAGGTTCAAGTCCGGAGAAGTTTGATGTGATGCATCAAGTGCATGATTTTCATGCTGCTCGAGACACATTTGAAGTTGTTTTTGTGACTTTTTATTGAACTAAAGCCCCATTCTTGCTAAGTTCCTATGTTTATAGCATGCACACACTTCATGATCCAAGTGTTGTAGTTATATGCATTTAGAACTAAATGATGATGCTTTACGCTTTCATTTTGGAACTTCGGGAAAGGGAGCTTTCACACCCTTGCTCCACGATGTATCACAACCCTACATAAGAGATCTCCTCACGACAAAAAGCCAAAAAGGGAAGGGATTCTTTATAGCTAATTATTATCAAGGACATAACAGAAGAATGAGAGGAACAATTCCAGGTTGGACATAGATGCCACGTGTCGAATGAGGGCTAGGAGTATAAGAATGACCAATCAAAAGCAAGAAAAAATATCTCGCATTTCAGAAAACCATTTTTTTGCGGAGCTCACTCGCGGGATTGCTTTCCCTCTCCATCGCCGGAGTACAGAGACGGCGACGTTCTTGACAGACAACAGTTGGAGGACAAAGAACATGAGCCTTTATAACCTTTATTATTGTATTTTGACGAACATTTTGTGTAACTAAGTAGGATTATCTAGAGTTAGCAATAAGTGATGAAGGATTTGAAGTTCTATCTTGACTTCGAACACATTGAACTATTTCCAGTTTTCGTTATATGAACCCATCGTTTGATTTCATTTTCGAATCAAATGTTGTGAAGAGTTTTGTTTATCTTGTGATCGGATACGATTGACCCTTGATCGATCTTCTTTCTTGTCTACACTCCCTCTTGATGGATGATGCATCCTTGATCGGAGTCATCTGGTGAATTGAGTGGTCAAGTTTTACTTTCCCGATAGAGTGCATTGGGTCATTACCATCGGGCGATTCACAACCTTGCATTCGCGAGGAATCAGTCATACTATTTTCCTTGTTAGAGCATTTGGAGGACTAACTATCACATCTCGCTCTCACATAGTTCAGTGGAGCGCTCCATCCCAAGTTTTGCCGACCTATGATGCATGGGTGTATGCCGAAATACCATCAACCCGGTAGCAAATCATTAGACTCACTTAGACTAGGTTCCGTATCTCCTTATTGGTCTCCACCGCATGACTACGGGAAAATCGAGAATGATAATCCTCAAAAAGGAATCCATGATTCCTCTCTTCACCCAAGCCTGGTTTAGTATACAAACCATGCATGTCAATGATAATCCAATCTGACATCCTTGAAACCTACTAACTCTAAAGTTCCTTCACATCCATGTTGTATCGCCGATTTGAATAGTCGTAATTTGTTTGCTTCCCATTTAATTTAGTTCATTTCTGAATCTTTTGAAAAACCCTAAAAATTAGTTAATTCATATCATTGTTTCTTTTAGATCATTGTTGTCATTTTCACTAGGTTAAAACTAGTTTCGAGTGATTAATTCCTGATAATTGCTTTTGCCTCCCATTGGATTCGATATCGTAAGTAATTCACACGATTAGTTGTATACTTGCAGTATTCAAAGTGTTGTTCTAGATTTTAAAAATTGATTGTCTACTGTTATCACAATCTTGTAGATACATGATCACAACTCTGCTGACAAACCTGTACATGAACCTGATTCTGATTTAATTCTAGACAACATTCATGTGCACATCATACACACCTGAAAGCATGAGCCCTCCATTCTTTTCATATAGAAACAATCACTATCAAATTACCCCAGCCCACAACCAGCCCACAACTGATTCTGGAATATTCCAACATATTTTCATACATATATTTCGATTTATTTTGGTTAATTTTGTCGTAAGCATTCATCATTTTTATCATTTATTTGCTTTATTTCTCTGAAAAATACATCTGCCAAGTTTCAATATTATTTTGCAGAAAACCACTTGGAGGAAGCAAAAGATGTCTAAAAGAAACTACACGATGAAACGAGTTATTTTCATGTTCAAAATATCATTTCTGGTTCTCATGGGTCGTTGCATACGTGTCACTGTTGTGACAACATGCTTGGAGACCAACAAACTCGTGTAACGAGCCACAATCACCTCTCACGACCCTAGCAACAAAGCCATGGTTTCAGTCACCCATCATGGTCCATGATATCTTATAACGGGCCATTACATGCAATCTCACAGATCATTAAGAAGTGTCCGACATCAACAATGCATGATATAATGGACATCAAATTGTTACGTGTCGTTACATCCTGTTATGGGCTGTAAGTGCAGTAGATAGCAGCTGCCATTTTAGAACCTACACGAGTCATGGGCCATGGCGTAATGTCATGGGTCGTGACATCAAGAATTCTTACTTTGGCCTTGAAGTCTAACGAGACGTTAAATCCTATCATGGGTCGTGACAGATCACATATTGGATTTCAGAAGATATTTTGACGGAATTTCAGTGCAACAAGGACCCTGATTATTTCTTATTCAAATAGGAATGATTTAAGAAGAACAACTGGACGAGGATTCATCTCCTATCTCAACTAGGAGTTAATTTATTTGAAAAAATGGATACCTATTGTATTCATAATTCAATTAGGAATATGTTCTTTGACCAATTGGACTAGGAAAAGGAGCTACAACTTCATGAAAAGACATTCAATCAATATACAACTCCTTGGGAGAAATTATAGACCTATTCCTAATGGATTTAAGAGAGTTTTGAAGCCCAAAAGTTCAGCCTAAGGAGGAGTTATGAAATTGAAGATAAATTGGAAGATTCTCCCATCCCTCTTGCTATTATGACTTGGAAAAGGACTCTTAACCTATCCAAACTTCTTGGGGACTAAAACGAAACATATTTAATCAGATTTTGAAGTGTTCTGAAAGTCTTAAAGTCAGCCCCAAAGTCAATTACGAATTTGAAGGGGTTTTTCTTGTTTTGACATGGAAAGGTGTCCAAATCTAATCAAACTCTGTGGAATCCCTCTACACCCTTTGGAGGCTATAAATACACATGTTATGATGCTCATATTCCAATATGCTTATATTCTAGGAGTTGAGAAGAATTCATATTCTAGGATTCTGCAACCTGAGCTTTGAAGCCAAGGACGTGTTGAAGGACTGCTGAGAAGATTTATGTGCAGTATACTCACTAAGAATAATTTGCAGGGGTTTATAATCAAATCTTGAAGAGTACCCTCTGTTCGCTATATTGTTGGGATAATGTTTATGTAATCTTTTTGATAAACTTTCTTGTCTGTAAGAGTCTTAATTGCTAGGGAAAATTTCTAGACCCTTTCTCGGTATTGCTTTATAGTTATTTGATTCTTATGAACATGATTACTTTTCTTCATGTCCTATCTTCTTGATCCGTTAAGGATTGCTAGATTTGTGGTATGTTGAATTATCACATTCAGGGTGGTTCAATAGTTTAGAAATACATCTTCTTACATCCTAATCTGAGTTGATTGAGAGTAGATATGTTAATGAGTGCTTTCAGTATTACTAAGGTTGATCCCGCTAATGGAGGTCATATTAGGTGTTCCTAATCCATATGAGAGTCAAATCTATTCATTATTGCTGAAATTAATTATTGTAGAGGAGAAATCCTAATCATATCTCACATCCTAGGGTCCTAGGCATCATTAGTTTAGTCTTAATTTTTTGTTATTTCACTTTTTCACTGGTCATTGTTATCTCCTATTAGTCCTTGAAGTTAGATAGTTAGTAGACTAATTCCTTGTGGGATCGATCACTCTATACTCTTAACACTTTATTACTTGAATTATTAGTGCACTTTCTAACAATCTTTGTCTATTAACATTAAGTTTTTTACACCATTTTGTGGGACAAAAATATCGCATCAACAATCCACAAAATCACAACTCCAATTGGCAACCTAGAGTCCTACCTAGGAAATCTGAGCAACCTCCATTGATGTTACCTGAACCAAATCCAGAACCTCTCAAGCCTAAGTTGGAAGAGATGATAAAAAAGCTACTGAGCCAACAAGAGCAGATGAATAACAAGATTGAGCAGCTATATAGCTACACATAACTAATTGTTGGAAATTCATATAGCACCCCAAGATAATTCTGCAGCAACAAGACCACACACTCTACCAGGACAACATGAACCTTATCTTTAAGGTTGTGACCTCACAATTATTGAAGTATTGAATTCAAAGTCATCCGGCCAAAACCAATTTTGTGACCTACATCAGAATATATCAAGAATCAGGAAACCTCACAATTACCTAAAAGTGTCAGCCGGCCAAAACCAATTTTGCAGAACTCAAAGTCATCCCAAGTAGAGAAGAACTACTAGCAACAACTCTTGCATAAATTTTACCCTTTCCCTAAAGAATTTTAAAAGCCAATGAGGAACAATAATTCAACATATTTATTGAAGTATTGAAGAAACTCAAAATCTACATACCCTTTGTAGAGGCTCTAAACAGATGCCATCATATGCCAAGTTTTGAAGGACATTCTATTTAAGAAAAGAATAACTGATATCAAGGAAATTGTAACTTTGGCTGAGAATGCCAGTGCAGTGACTTTGAATAAATTGACACCCAAATCGAAGGACCCTGACAATTTTTCCATACCATGTGACAATTTGCATGTAAGGAGAGCACTAATTGATGTAGGAGCAAGTGTAATTGTCATACCTTTTTCCATGTGCGACAAGTTCAATGCAGGAGAATCTAAGCCCACCAACATGATACTCTACTTAGCTAACAAATCAGTCAAGCATCCAAGAGACATTTTTGAAGATATACCAATAAGAGTTGGGAAGTTCTTCATCTCTCTAGATTTTGTGATTTTGGATATGGAGGAAGACTCTAACACTCCCTTGATACTTGGGAGACCTTTCCCTGCAACTCTGGAGCTATCATTGTCGTGAAAAATGACAAGTTATCATTCCAAATTGGTGAGGATAGAATAGAGTTTAACTTGTCCCAAACCATGCAAAGGCCTGGTAGAGAAAAAAATTGTGAAGATGATGATCTTATTGAAGAAGTAGTGAAAGAGGTTTTAGCTGTGACACATGTACAAGAGTTTGACCAGAACCTGGAAGATGAGATATATGTTCTCCCGGCTTGGCTTCAACACTGAGGACAATTTGGGGTTAAGTCCGGAGAGGCCATGGTATGATCATACATACCATGTTTTCTTATCTCTATCTTTTTTTTGCTCGCTCATGACCTATTGTTTGCTTACTGCTTATGTTTGTGTTTGGATATCACACCCTTTGATTTTGCTATCACACCCCTGCTCTTGCTCTCCTGTTGAAAATTTCTGAAAATTTCGCTTTTGTTTTAACATCATGCTTATCACGACCTTACTGTCTGAATGGTTTTTGTTCATGTACTTGCATATACACTTTGGCTTGCCTTGTTTATTTCTCAATTTTTAAATTAAGGTAGTATAAGGTCCAAGCCATGAGTAACTAGTTATAGGTTTTTATTGTAAAACTGTGATTTGATGAATGCATGACTTGACTTATTGTACTTGGGAATCAAAGTTCTTGGCATCAAATTGTCTGTTTATCACAACCCTGCTTCTTAGGCCTGAGAATCACATTTCTTTACCGGTAACCGACCCCCTTGAAAAGAGAAAGAAAAATTTGAGTTTCCTTGTCCACCGGCTTGTCTATTGGGATGTTTTGACCTTTTCTGAAAAACTACTCCGCTGACCTTCTACTTGGAAGAGTCAAGAGTATGCTTTTGAGCACTCCGGGCACCTACCCGAGTATTCTTGGAAGAAAGGGATGGATAATGCCACGGAGAATAACTCTTCTCATCCCAATAACTACTCCTTTGTCCTTCCACTTGGGAGAGTAAAGAGTATGGTGTCTCACAACACTCTTAGCATCCTCATTGAGTATTCCCCGATGAAAACATGAGGATATGCTAAGGGAAATCTCTCTTTCTGCTTTCAAATCCCTGCATTCATTTTAAGACAGGGACAAGGAAGAAGAAGAAAAAAAAAGATATAGAAAAATATATACTCTGAACAAAAAGGGGAAGGTTGTCTTTGTCTTATTAAAAGTGATTCTCTTGCCTAACGGGTGGTTGTGACATACAGACTAGGAGGTTGTGACTTTGTCTCGCATTTTGCTAGAAGCTTAAGTTATTTCTAAAATCCTATTTTGTCAAGTCAAGTATGAGCCAGTTGTAGTAAATATTTTTGAGAAATATGGCTTGTTCCTTACGTTTTGGTCTTCGCATTTGAAAATGTGATTGCCTTAATCGTAATTCATTTGCTTGGGTACAAGCAAAGGTTCAAGTCCGGAGGGGTTTAATGTGATGCATCAAGTGCATGATTTTCATGCTGCTCGGGACACATTTGAAGTTGTTTTCGTGACTTTTTATTGAACTAAATACCCATTCTTGCTAAGTTCCTATGTTTACAGCATGCACCATTTCATGATCCAAGTGTTATCATTATATTCATTTAGAACCAAATGATGCTGCTTTACACTTTCATTTCAGGAACTTCGGGAAAGGGAGCTTTCACACCCTTGTTCCACGCTGTATCACGACCCTACACAAGGTGACGACAGAAAACCAAAAATGGAAGGAATTCTTTATAGCTCATAATTGTCAAGGACATAACAGAAGAATAAGAGGAACAATTCTAGGTTGGTTAGAGATGCCATGTGTCGAATGACGGCTAGGAGTATAAGAATGACCAATCAAAAGCAAGAAAAAATATCTCGCATTTCAGAAAAACATTTTTTGGGGAGCTCATTCGTGGGATCGGTACCCTCTCCATCGTCGGAGCACAGAGACGACGGCGCCATTGACAGACAACAGAGCTAGGACGAAGAACATGAACATGTTGTGTAACTAAGTAGGATTTTCTAGAGTTAGCAGTAGGGGATGAAGGATTTGGAGTTCTATCTCGATTTCGAACACCCTGAACTATTTCTAGTTTTTGTTATATGAACCTTTATCGTTTAATTTCATTTTCGAATCGGATGTTGTGAAGAGTTTTCTTTATCCTGTGATCGGATATAACTGACCCTTGATTCGATCTTCTTTTGTGTCTACACTCCCTCTTCCTGGACGATTCATCCTTGACCGGAGGCATCTGGTGAACGAGTGGTCGAGGTTCTTTCCCGAGAGTGTGCATTGGGTCACTACCACCGAGCGATTCACAACCTTGCAACCGCGAGGAATCAGTCATATTATTTTCCCTGTTAGAGCGTTTGGAGGACTTACTATCACATCTCGCTCTCACATAGTTTGGTGGCATACTCCATCCCAAGTTCTGCAGATCTATGATGAAGGGTTGTATGCCGAAAGGCCCTCAACCTGATAGCAAATCATTAGACTCACTTAGACTAGATTTTGTATCTCCTTATTGGTCTCCACTGCATGACTGTGGGAAAATCGAGACTGAGAATCCTCGAAAAGGAATCCATTATTCCTCTCTTCACCGAAGTCTGATTTAGTATACAAACCATGCAAGTCAACGATAATCCAATCCGACATCCTCAAAACCTACTAACCCTAAAGTTCCTTCACATCCTTGTTGTATCCCAGATTTGCATAGTCGTGATCTATTTGCTTCCCATTTTTTTAGTTCATATATGCAATCTTCTGAAAAACCCTAAAAATTAGTTTATTCATATCCTTGTTTCTTTTAGATCATTGTGATCATTTTCACTAGGTTAAAATTAGTTTTGGATGATTAATTCCTGATAATTACTTTCGCCTCCCTGTGGATTCGATACCCCAAGTACTACACACGATTAGCTGTATACTTGCAGTATTCATGGTGTTGTTCTAGGATTTTCAAAATGGATTGTTTACTATTATCACAATCTTGCATTTACATGATCACAACTCTGCTGACAAACCTGTACATGAACCTGATTCTGATTTAACTCTAGACAACACTCCTGTGCACATCATACACACTTGAAAACATGAACCATCCATTCTTTTCATATAGAAACAATCATTATCAAATTTCCCCAGCCCACAATTGTTGCATGAATATTCCAACATATTTTCATATAGGTTTATTTTGGTTAAGTTTGTCATATGCATGCATCATTTTTATCGTTTATTTTCCTTAGTTCTCCGAATAGTACATCTACTCAAGTTTCAATATTATTTTGTAGAAAACCACTTAGAGGAAGAAAAAGAGGTCTAAAAGAAACTACACGATGAAAGGAGTTATTTTTACGTTCAAAATATCATTTCTCGTTGTCATGGGCTGTTGCATACATTGTGACGGCCATGACAACATGCTTGGAGACCAACAAACTCGTGTAACAAGCCACAATCACATCTCACGACCCGAACAATGAAGCCATGGTTTCAATCACCCCATCATGGTCCATGATAACTTATAACGGGCCATTACATGCAATCTCACGAATCGTTAAGAAGTGTCACGACATCAACAATGCATAATGTAATGGACATCAAATTGTTACGGGCCGTTACATCCTGTTGTGGGCCATAAGTGCAGTAGATAGCAGCTGACATTTTGAAACCTACACGAGTCATGGACCGTGACGTCATATCATGGGTCGTGACATGAAGAATTCTTACTTTGGACTCGAAGTCTAACGAGTCGTTAAATCCTATCATGGATCGTGACAGATCACACATATTCGATTTCAGAAGATATTTTGACGGAATTTGAATGCAACAAGGACCCAAATTATTTCTTATTCAAATAGGAAAGATTTAAGAAGAACAACTGGACGAGTATTCATCTCCTATCTCAGCTAGGAGATAATTTATTTGAAAAGATGGATACCTATTGTATTCATAATTCAATTAGGAATGTGTTCTTTGACCAATTGGATTAGGAAAAGGAGCTACAACATCATGAAAAGGCGTTCAATTAATATATAGCTCCTTTGGAGAAATTAAAGACTTATTCCTAATGGATTTAAGAGAGTTTCAAAGCCCAAAAGTTCAGCCTAAGGAGGAGTTACGAAGTTGAAGAAAAATTGGAAGATTCTCCCATCCCTCTTGCTATTATGACTTGTAAAAGGACTCTTAAACTATCCAAACTTCTTGGGGACTAAAAGGAAACATATTTGATCAGATTTTCAAGTGTTATGAATGTAACGCCCCCAAAACGCACACTCGTGGGCTTGGCCCGCGAGGACTTTTCGACGGTGCTGCATGGACTTTGAACATATATTATAAGACATATGTACATTCTAGGGTTCTTGACATCTCAATTTAGGCCCTAAAACATTGAATTGAATGTAATTGGGTCAAAGTTACAACCTAGGGTTACACATATCCATCCTAAGTCCATATACATAATCTAGGGTTTATAATTCATCAATTTCACATCATTTGGGGTTTGACACATAGAAGAAGCATATCATTGCAGAAATTTACATAATAGAAACCTAAGTTGATCACAACATGTCTCATATGAATCATAGGATTATAATGGAACCCTAATACATGGGAATATACCTAATCAATAGAAGATTAGTTTATTATGGCATGAGGGATCCTAAGATGGACATATAAACATCATTATCAAATTAGGGAAGCATCACATTCATCATATGAATCTTATCACATCAAACACATAGAAAAGGTCTTATAGGCATAAGAACAAACACCTAGCATGCATACCCTAATATTCCATCCCATCATCTCCAACACTAAGAACATGTGTTCTTATACATCCACATCTACATGATGAGGTAGAGGATGAGGGATTGGATCCCCTTTGCATACCTTGGCAAGAATCCTAAAACCCTAATTGTTCTTCTTCTCCCCTAGCTTCTTCTTCCTCTTTGGTGTCTAGTTCTTCTTCCCCCTCCACTTGGTGTGTTCTCTTCTTGCTCTTGTGCCTCTTGCCCTCCTTCAAATCCCTTTGAGTTGCAACAATGGTGGAGAGCTCCTTAAACCCTAGCTTTTAGGTGTTCCATGGAGAGAAGAGAGGAAGAGAGAGAGTGGGGAAAAAGAGAATGGAGGCAAAATGGATGAATTTTGCCCTTTTATACCTAGGTTTTCATCCCTTTTATTTTGGGTTTGGGCTTCATTGGGTTAATGGGCTGGGCAATTAAGTGGGTTGGGTTATTATCAGAATTTGGGGGTTTACATTCTACCCCCTTAAAATAAAATTTGTCCTTGAATTTGGATAATCGTAATTACTGACCGAATGGGTATGGGAACTACTTCTTCCCTTCACCCTCCAATCCTAAACTAGCATCCTTTCCTTCACCCATAGGAATTATTCATCTCTAAAATATAATGCGTACACATACTTGTACTCATGCATACTCGTCGGACTTGGTGGTTTCTCATGACCTTTGCACATGGACTTAGACAACTTAAACTTAGACACTAAGATCCAACCATAGGCTCTGATACCTAACTGTAACGCCCCCAAAACGCACACTCGTGGGCTTGGCCCACGAGGGCTTTTAGACGGCGCTACATGGGCTTTGAACATATATTATATGACATGATAATAATTAATTAACATCGCAGCGGAAGACATAAACATAATATCATGATAATAATAACTCAAGACAGCGGAAACATATATAAATCCATAATCGTCTTGCCACATATGGGCATAAATCCACGGCCAAACATAAGGCCCATAACATGAGTCTTAGGCTCATTCAACTCGAGACATAAAATATAATAACAAGTTCGTTAGATATAACCCTAATGACTTAAAGGTCTATAAGGCCTAGACACGACCATGTGCAAATCAAAGCCGCCGCCATGAGCACACCACCGCCAAGTCCCTCATATATCATTGCCTGCATGGATCCAAAAACAGGGGAGGTGAAAACCCTCCGGTTAAAGTATGTAAAGGTCGGCATCTATTATGCATCATATATAAGTCATAACATAACATCATCATGATCATAAGTATAAACTTGGAACATAAACCATTTTAGGTAACATAAGCATATGA
>LTAE01001690.1:64751-99705 GCA_001647135.1 Pontederia paniculata | reverse complement strand
TAACTATAATTTTTGGGCAAGTTTCATTGCTAAAATCTATCAAACCTTGATCCTTTTCTAAGCTGCCACATGGGGCTAAACCTGATCCCTGAGCTTGGAGCCTACTGTGTGAAAACTTAGGTGACTGTCTAGTGACAACCTGGGTAAAGGACCTTCCATCTCTGCCTTGCCAAGGCGGAGCAGATATGATCGCCTCTGTCTTCCTTGCAAGGTTGTGTTCGTCTGTCGGCTTCCCCTCCAATGACGTACAAGCATGAAAGCTGGGAGAGGCGGCAACCGGCGGTGGCTTTTGGCGTCGCAGGGACTTGCCGTCCTCCTGGTCCTTCATACTAGTAGCATCATGGAGTTGTTCGACGTCCTCTCCTTGGGTGGTCGCCAGAGTCTGATCAACCGGCAGTGGCCCATGGCGCCGCCGGGACTTGACCAGAGCTGGGGTCCCTTGGAGATTAGCGTCAACTGGTTGGAAGTCTCCTAACGTTACATATATTGCTTCTTGGTCACCTTTCTCACCTTCCTCACCTTGCTCACCCATCTTCTTCTCTCTCTGAGCGAGAGCGCAAATGCAATATTTAGACCAAGTGATTATCTTTGTTATCTTTGACTTATCTCATTTGTGTCTTTGAAATGTCTTTAAGGGTTGTTTTGGTGACTTTGAATTGCTCATGGGTCTTGGACGTCTAGCCATAGGTCAATGCGGGTGCACAAACCATGACCAACATAGGATGCTCGAGAAATCCTTTCATTGCAGGACGGGGAAAAGCTAAGTAACAGGAACTCGGTGACAGCTGCCTTACCCATCCTATTTTAAACCTCACTGTGCTATCAAAACTTAACGATATATCGCGACCTCAATATTTAATTAGGTCAATCATGGTGATCCTTTATCTTGTCCACATAATTAATCATTAATCATCAAGCATAATCCATCATCATTAACTTTTCAGCAGCATCGACACGGCCCGTGTTGGACATGGACACGATCCATGTTCTGTGTTGAATTCGATTACATCGACGGTCGTTTCGACAAGTCGATGCGGGCCATGTCGGGTGAAGACAATTTGTTTTGCATCTTCACATCATTTTAACATACTAAAATAAACCTCTTAGGACACGCGATGTTTCCCTATCGTGTCCATTCTTCTGACGCAGATCGCATCATCAACTACTTCTTAATACAAATTCAACGCGTTAGGGAAATGCGGCTGTGTCATCAACTCGGTCTGTTTTCACGGCCATAACATTAGGGTTTATTATTATTCATCTTCTTTAGTCGACGTAGACCGTGTTAGATCAACGTGTGTTCATCTTATTCTTTAACATATTATAAACAATATTTTATTCCTAGACACGGACGTGACATCAGGTGATGTTAGTCGTGTTCGATTATCTACCGTGTCCGTCCCACACAATTGACGTTAGGGTTCCGATCAAGGACGCGACCGTATTCCTAAGGGAACTCGAACCGTGTCCCAATGTCATGGCGGCGGACGCTGTCTATGTCCATGGTGGATGCGGACCGTGTCAAGCCGATTTATCAGGCATGTGCCGACGACGAGGCATCATTTCGATAGACGCAGGCCGCGTCGGAGCAGACACGGTCCGTGTTCCGTCGTTGTGTTCTTGACCAAAATATTAATAATCGCACCAAAAAATACTAAATAAATTTTGACCGAATTAACTTCTTGATCTAGGCAATTTAAACATGTATTAATAGCCTAATAATCATATATAATCATTATATTCTAGCATAAGCTCTAACATGCTATTTAATCATCATATCAACTTATCTATTGGGATCCGCCTATTTATATACCAAATCATGTAGGGTTGTTCTTGATCTTCAACTGCGTCCTCTTGATCTCCTTTACTGCTTCGGTCTCTTTCACGTTCTCTTAACATTTGGGCATAACTCTCGGATGAGAGAAGGGAGAGAGCAAGAGAGAGGAAGAACAACCTAGGAGAGAAAAAGAGCTTACTTAGAGAGAGAAAACATGATGGTTAGGATTTTGGGAGAGAGAGAGTAAAATTATGAGGCCTCTTTATGGTCTTATGTATAAGCATAAAGATTAGGGTTTCCTAGTTAAATTCCAAATCTAATTTAGATTTGAATTTTTGGATTTAAACTAACTAAGCAATCATGTATAATCAATATTCAGATTTAACTGATCTAAATTTAAATCTTGGAATCCCACATATTAAAATATTATTATTTAATTAAACCTGGACTGCCACCTGATAGTCTCCAACATGGGCCGTGTTGTGCCAACACAGGTCGTGTTGGTCTGTCCCAACACAAGTCGTGTTGGGTTGTGGTGTTACATAATAATCCTCTTAAAAAAAGAATTCGTCCTTGAATTTAGGACGATGGTAGAAGTTTACCAAATAACGCTGAAAATTCCTTGCGCATCTCGAATTCCAACTCCCAGGTAGCTTCGCTATGTTGGCGCCGACTCCACGCCACTTTGACCAGTGTCACCTTCTTGTTCCCTTGGAGTTGTAGGCGACGTTGTAGGATCTTTACTGGTTGCTCCTCGTAGGTGAGATTTTCCTTTAGGTTGGGCTCCTCCGTCTGAATGATGTTGGCGTCATCGTGCTGGTACTTTGTGAGCATGGAGACGTGGAAAACATTGTGCGCTCGCACGTAGGAAGGAGTAGTGACAGTCGACATGTTGCTCCTCCAATTAGCTCCAACACCTCGAAGGGACCTACATAACGAGGGTTGAGCTTACCTCGTTTGCTGAATCTCATGACGCCCTTTGTTGAGGAGACTTTCAACATCACTTTGTCTCCCAGTTGGAAAATTTGCTCTCGGCGTCCTTTATCAGCATAGGTATTTTATCTACTATGCACAACCTTTATCCTTTTTCTGATGAGATCCACCCGATCAACATATTCTTGTATAATCTCTAGGCCCATCAGCTTCCGCTCACCCACCTCGCTCCAACATGGTGGTGATCGATAGGGTATTCCATAAAGTGCTTCACACAAGGTCATGTCGATGTTGGAGTGGTAGTTGTTGTTGTAGGCAAACTTGATGAGTGGCAGGTGATCGTCCCAACTGTCGTGCCAATCCAGTGGGCATGCTCTGAACATGTCCTCCAATGTCTAAATTGTCCTCTCGAGCTGCCTATTCGTCTGTGGATGAAATTTTGTGCTAAAGTTTAGTCTGGTCTTAAGGACATCTTGGAAACCCTTCCAGACTCTGACAGTAAATCTTGGGGTCTCTGTCAGACACTATGGTCAATAAGATCTCATGCAACCTAATGACTTCTCTTACATACAAGTTCATCAGGCTCTCCACTAATTATTTCCATTTTATGGGAATGAAATGTGCAGACTTAGTGAGTCTGTCCACAACTACCCAGATTGTGTCATTGTCTCTCTTGGATCTGGACAGGCTAGTCACAAAGTCCATGTCTATGTGTTCCCACTTCCACTCCGGGATGCTCAAAGGCATGAGTATATCATAAGGCCTCTAGTGCTCGATCTTAACTTGCTGATAGATGATGCATCTCGATATATACTTAGCATTTTCTTTCTTCATGTTGTTCCACCATTATGTCCTTTACAAATCTTTGTACATCTTAGTGCTCCCCGGGTGGATGACGAACTTTGACTTGTGACCTTCATTCAACACTTCCCTTCTAAGTGTTGTGTCGCTGGGGACCCATAGGCGACCTCTGCATCTAATCCCTCCATCCACGGACATGACGAAATCTTGAGCATCATGGATACACCTCTTGCGTATGTGATCGAACTCTAGATCAGCTGCTTGGCAATAATAATTTTGTTCACCAAGTCCGATCGCACTTGATGAATCATCAGTGTGGCTTTAGTCCAGCTAGGTCTTGGGTTCCACATGATTATGTCCTTCAACTGGTTCCACTTGTGTACCCTCATGTTGGCGAGTTCTCCTTCCCACGTCATGCTTAATGCGTCTGCGACTGAGTTGGCCTTCCTTTGGTGATATCCAATTGTGATCTCATAGTATATCAGGCACTCAATCCATCTGCGTTGTATCATGTTGAGGTCCTTTTGCGTGAAGATATAATTCATGCTCTTCTGATCTATGTAGACCTCAAAGTTTTCACCATATAGGTAGTGTCTCTAGATCTTCAGGGCGAAAACTACTGCTGCCAACTCCAGATCGTGTGTGGGGTAGTTGACTTCATACTTCTTGAGTTGCCTAGAAGCATATGCCACAACCTTACCATTCTGCATGAGTACACAGCCAAGACCTGTGTCACAAGCATCGTTATACACCACATATCCACCACTCCCGGAAAGGATGGTGAGTACTGATGCAATTGTCAATCAGGTCTTCAGTTCCTGGAAGCTCTTCTCACACTTCTGGGACTAGACAAACTTGACTCCTTTCTTGGTCAAGTTTGTCAAATGCGATGCGATCTTAGAGAAATCTTTGATAAACCACATGTAGTATCCTGCTAGTCCCAAAAAGTTGTGAGTCTCCCCGGCATTTCTTGGCGGTGACCAAATTTGAGACAACTTCAACATTTGTCGGGTCCACCGTGATTCCTTGCTTTGAAACGATGTGCCCGAGGAACATAATTTGGTCTAACTAGAATTCGCATTTAGATATTTTTGCATACAACTGGTGTTGTCACAAAGTTCTATTACGATCCTCATATGCTCTTTATGTTTCTCTAGGCTCGATTAGTTGATTAAGATGTCATCTACAAAGACAATGGCAAGTTGATCCAACTAGGATCTCAACACCCTGTTCATCAAATCCATGAACGCGGGCGGTGTGTTCGCCAATCCAAAGGGCATCACCAGTAATTCATAGTGCCCATATCTAGATGTAAATGTGATCTTGGGCACATCTTCTTCTGCAACCTTCAATTGGTGATAGTCGCTCCTCAGGTCGATATTTGAAAATATTGCATCTTTTGAGAGTTGATTGAAAATGTCATCAATCCTTAGTAGAGGATACTTATTCTTGATGGTGACCTTGTTGAGCATCCCGTAGTCGATACACAACCTGATAGAGCCGTCCTTCTTCTTCACACGGAGCGCCCCAAGGTGAGACACTCAATCTGATAGAACCCTTATCCAGGAGCTCTTGTTGTTGCTTCTTCAATTCCTGCATTTCTGGAGGTGTCATCATGTAGGGTGCTTTTGAGATTGGAGTTGTAACTGATAACAACTCTATCTTAAAATCCACTTCTCTTTGTGGCGGTAACCCACAAATATCTTCTAGAAAGACATTCATGTATTCTCTAACGACATTCAGTTGTTGTGGATCCTTCTCTTATCATTGCTCATCGTTTGCCTTGAGAGTTGATGACTACATTCTTCTTCTTGCATAAAAGTACAACATCATGGTAGGACAATCGATCCATACCCAAGATGACATCATACTCCTTCATGGTCTATGGTCTTATTTATAGGCAGAGGGATTAGAGTTTCATAGTTAAATTCAAATTCTAATTTAAATTTGAATTATGAGATTTAAACTAACTAAGCAATCTTATCTAATTAATATTCAAATTTTACTGATTTAAATTTAAATCCTGGAATCCCACATATTAAAATATTATTAATATAACTAATAAGACTTTAATTAAATAATAGTCACTTTGAAAACATCTAACATATAACTAAAATATTAATTATTTAAATTGTTTCTTAGTAATTTAATGTGTGAAAATTTCTTACTTTAATTGGGTAAAAATACTATTAAAATAATCATTAAGCATTTGTTTACTTATCCTTTAAATATATGTATATATTTTAAGATAATTATTTTAAAAAATTGTGAAGATATTGACAATTAGATTATATTTAAAATAGTAATGAATTCAAATTCAATTTTTTTTATTAATTCACTCTAATTAGGCTCTTTAAAACTACTATTTTTTCTTATTTTTTATTTCTCATAATTAAAAAAGTAATTAAAATTTTATTAATTTACTTGAGTTTGAACTTTTCTTAACAAATTACTAGTTTATATCTTTCTTATTTTTAGACAAAAAATAATTTTAAAAAAATTATAACTTTCTTAATTTTCTTTCTTTAATGTTACTACTATTATATATTTGATTATTTTTTTTCTTAGTTTGATAATATACTCTTTATTTTGAATTGAAATTTCAAACTTGTCTTAATTTACTTTAGTTAGGATTCTTTAAAAGATATTTCTATTTAAATTAATACATAGATTGTAAAAATAGTAATACTTTCACTTCAGTGTTTTCAAAATAACTGTTAGTTGAGAATTAGAATTTAGATTTTTTTAATTTACTTTTGTTGCGACTCTCAAAAATAAAAATTATTTTTTTTATCATCGAGAAAATATTTTTAAAACTATTATTAGTTTATTACTATTTATTTTTCTTGGGGAACAATAATTCTTAAAGTAATAATTAAATTAGTTCAGATTTTTTTAATTTACAAGACTTAGAACTCCTTTATAATAATTATTTAAAAATATCTAACACATGAATATAATAACTATCTAGATCAACCTTTTTCCATTAATAATTAGTGTGCCACATTTTCTTATTTTTGTTAAGTTAGGATTTTTTAAAATAGTTATTATGTAATTAATCATTTATTTAACTTTTACAAAAAATAATTAGTTAAGAAATTATGTTTTGTGAATAATTATATGACAAACTTTTTATTATAATATATTTTTATATGAAATATATTTTCTTATAAAATAAATTACTATTTAGATTTTCTTTAACTGATAAGTTTTAAAAGTTTTGGGACTGTGGCAAGAGACTTTTTTTGCTTACACACACACACACATATATATAGTTAGGATTCTTAATTTTTAGTTAGGATTCTTTGAGAAAAAAATGATTCTTTTTAAATTAATATTCATCTAAAAATAATAATAAGTTATCTTCATTATTTTTAAATAATTATTAGTTGAGGATCAGAATTTTAATCTTCTGAATAATTTATTTGACTATTTAAAATTATTAGTAGTTGTTTTTTTTATTTTTCCAGGAAAACAATAATTCTTAAAGTAATAGTAAAATTTGAATTTAAAATTTTCTTAATTTACTTGTCTTAGAACTCCTTTATAATAATTATTTTAAAATATCTAACGCATTACCAATATAATAACTATTAATAATTAATGTGCCACATTTTCTTATTTTCCTTAAGTTAGGATTATTTTGAAATAATTATTATATATTTAATTGTAACATAATTTTTTATTCCTTTTATATTATTATTAAAATAATTGTTATTATTATTGTTATTGCTATTAAATTAAACTGCTTTGATTGATCTTGATATAGTGAAAGTTATTAAGATGAATTATATTATTTTAGTGTAGCTCCATTGAATATTAATATTTCAAGTTAATTTGGTATAGTTAAATACAAAACTAAGATTATAATATATATTAATTTAGTGTAGTTAAGCTTAAAATTTAAATTTTTGGTTTAATTGTAATTTGATAGTTATCAACTTTTTTAAACTTTTGATGTGATTATTATTATTATTATTATTATTATTATTATTATTATTANGCTTAAAATTTAAATTTTTGGTTTAATTGTAATTTGATAGTTATCAACTTTTTTAAACTTTTGATGTGATTATTATTATTATTATTATTATTATTATTATTATTATTATTATTATTATTATTATTATTATTAGTATTATTATTATTATTATTATTATTATTATTATTATTATTATTATTATTATTATTTTAAAAATATTATCATCTTAATTTAAGGTTCTATTCGTAAAGGTTGCAATGTTCATTTTCCTCCTTGAATAATTAGGATGAATTTTTATGCTTAAAAAATATTTAAATTTATCAAATCAATTTTTTTTTATAAAAAAATTCATTTACTGAAATCACTCTCACGCCTAATCTGAATAGCATTATTATTTGTAGCAATAGTCACAATACTGGCTTACAAGGTTGTTAAGATCGATATCTTACTTAAGATTAGAGAAAATTTAGATCGACAATGGATCGTTTGATTTTGTGAAAGATATTATGAAAATCGTAAAGATTTTATGAATTAAATCGTAGGAACGATAAGAGATTAAATATAGGAAGATCGTAAAATAAATCGTAAAAGATCAAAATCTTGACAACTTTGTTGGGTCATGCATATCAATCTGGTGGCTAGAGGACTTTCTTCTAACATAAAATAATCAAAATAACATATACATGGGAAACGAATGAAGCTTTAGATAGTACTCCAAGAAGAATTTTCATCTGCTAACCATCCATCCGTCCTCCAAGAAGAATTGCATCTCCAAAGATGCTATAAACTGCAATTTCCCCATAACTAACATGGTAAGTAGAAATCAAAACAAATTCATAAGTTTGGATGATCGCACAAAATAAATTTCACCGAAAACATTATTGGCGTCCAGATTTCAGGTGAAATTTAGTTTGGAAATCTATCTCGAAGCATCATTCTGTCAAAACATCATTAAGTAAATGCAATACTTCAGATTTTGAACAAACAACACATGGCAAGAAAATTTTGAATTTGCATCATCAACAAAAGTTCATGAGATTCGACGGAATTTCATACTCAACGAGGTTTTACTTTGACTGTCGAAGCCTACACAAAAATACTTTTTTGTGTTAGCGAAAAATTACTATTTTCGCGCAGCATCATCACAGAAATCATTACTAAGTGAGCTGGGACAGGCGCCCTGACAAAAGGAAAAAATATGAACTTCATAAAACTACATCAGTACGAATTGATTCTGCACAGTAGCAAAGGGATCATATTGCCAACTGCTCAGCTCGTGCTTGGACGGCTTTGTAGCATTGAAGACTGCATAATGGAAGCTTAGATTTTGAATGGCGATATCTGTACGAGTTTGTACAAGATGGACCAACGCATTTCTCACGTGGAGGAGGATAGCTATAGCCAAGATCAGCCCAAAAGAAAATGTATCAGAACTAGGATGCATATGAAATTTTGGAGCAGTTTGGAATCAGAGAGGAAAAAGAGTTACCTGCATGGCCCAGAGTTGAGAATAGTTGGGATGCCTATATCATCAGAAAATGTAAGATTGGTGCCATTTGGACCCTGCACCCATCTCACTGTGCTTGGTTGCAATATCCGAGACTCGGCAGCCTTTGCCTACACGCAAAATAACTCCAAGGTTAGCAATCGACGCCATAAAATACACCTGCATCAATGAGGCATAGTGGAAGCACCTTTTCTTCAAGCTCTTTCTGCTTCTTTTCTGCCTTCTTCCTGTCAGAATCATGGCCTAAGATTTTCCTTATAGCTGATGCCTGTAAATAAACATTGTTTTTTTTCATTTAGATTGGATGTCAATCTTAAGATTATGTGACACAAATAATGTGTGCAAACCTCGGATTCTCTTGCTCGTTTCTCTACTTGTAGTTTCCTTCTCTGAGCAGCTTCTGCTTTTTTCGCTGCTTTCTCCACATCCGTAAGCGTCTCCTCACTCTCTATAAAAAGTTTGTAAAACTTAGTGACTTAAAGCAATTTTGTCAAAACCAGTACTTTATTATAACTTCAACTAGGATTTATTATTTACTCCGTGAAGGTTGAGAGGGTAATCCATCAGGAAACTCAATGAAACTTGCATCATTTCCGCCTTTCCTTGATTGAAGTGCCCGCAGACGTGTTGTAAGGGGTTTGGTCATAATTTCAGCTGTAGAGTCCATTGAAGTCTTTTGTTTCTTTTTCTTCGCTTCAGGTGTTCCATCAGAAACAGGTTCATCATCTTCAGTATAATCCATGTCCTCAGTCTCGTTTCCTGATCTAAACTCTTTTGTGTTCTCTCTACATGATTGCAAAACAAAGTCCTCGTCCATCTCATAAGCAGTATTATTGTTCCTAGAAAGCTTGGGAAGTTTCTGTTTCTTGATAGCGTCCTCATCATTTTCGCCAACCTCCCCCATGTGATCTGCGACAACTTCAGATGTTTTAAGTTTCTCAAGATAGCAAACCTCATTGTCTTTCTCGTCATCATCAAAGATCTGTTTCTTAGAGATCCTCTTACAGGAAAGTACCTGAGTGACAAGCTTTGGATGATGGTGAGAGGCATCCAGTGGACGTGGAGGTTTTGCAGCAGCCTTTTCACCACCACCAATCTCGATATCAGAATTTGCATGTACCATTCGTGTCACCCCACCAATCTTAAACTTCACCTTCCTCGGCTTATTCTCAGTTTTCACACGAGGTGCACCTTCTGACTGATGCATACAGTGTTTGTCACTGCCCTTCGATTTGTTGTCATCCAAGTAGTTCGATTGCATATCATTCCCCTCTTTAATGTTATCAAAGTGTTTCAATTTACCAAGGGCAAGGACAACTTCACTACAACGTTTGAACTCAGGCCCATGTCCACCTCTAGAGCTGTTAGTGCAATAGTAATCATCCAACTCTTCAGACTTCTTATCATCTTTCCTAAGTCTCCTAGAAGATGAAGTGCCGACCGAAGAGTTCCTCCGAGTCAAGTTATTGAGATGAACCTCTTTCTTTCTGAGGCTAGCATCACTACCTTCAGAATCATCAGGAAAAAACCTTCTCGAACTACTCAAAGAAGGGGTGGACGATGGGGATGATGTATCGCCAGACTCTAGAGCCAGCTGAGCATCAGGCCGAGGCCTCCTCACAGTTTCACTGCGGCGTCTCTTCATCACTGCATTCCCGCCGCAGGGCGGAGAACTACCAGTAGCATCCATCAGGAGAACAGCCACAAAAGAATTTATGCCATTCCTTTTCTTCACTTATCTAGTTAATAAAAAAGATCCAGAAGGGGTACAAAGAGTGCTGCATTGCACATAAATTTTTTTATCAATGTAAAGCTTTTTATCAACATAAGGATTAGGTAGCTTATCAACTAAGGATCAGAAACTAGATGCACAGAAGATTCTTTTGGAGTGAATTATAAACTGTCTGATGCAACCCCAAGTTCTAGAACATAGAACTTGATATACACAGAAAGAATCAAATTAGTTAACCAATCTATAGCAGAAGTTGACAACAAACTCGACTTAGAACAACTAATCGGACAAAGTTGCTGCAGAATCAAGGTGAATACAAACGTGCATAAATTTGGACCAACAAGCACGGATAATACACTCCACCAAAATCCAAGCTTTGACAAACCAATGACATTGCATTGATCAAAGATGGAAGAAATAAGCCCAAATCAAATCAAAGCGAGAACTTGAACAAAGATATTCGGAGAGTCACAGGACATCATCGCCATACAAGATCAATACCCTCAACAATTCAAAAGACCGGCGACCGGCGAACCACGAGAAAAAAGGCGCCGCCTTGCGCCGCCCCGGCGGTAATCGGAGGCCGAAGAAGAATCATAAAGTGCTCGAACAGAAGGTCTCACCTTGGCGGGGGAACCGGGAGACCTCGGCGCCGCTTCCGCGCGACTCGAGAGAGAGTTGCGACAGGAACGAGGGGAAGCAAAGGCGCGACCTTTGGAGACGCGAGGACAGCGTCGAGGTCGCTCGGTGGGATTTGGGAGGAAGAATAGAAAGGTGGAGGGATTAGGGTAAGGGTTCGGGTCTCCAGAACAGAGGAGGAGGAGGAGGAGGAGGAAGGCTTCTTCTGCTGCTGCCAACTCCCGTCGTCGTCTCCGCCTCTTCATCTTTGGCCCTTGTCCATCACCATGATGTGATAAATATGATGATCATGGACGGATGGCATGGTCTCTCTCTCTCTCTCTCTCTCTCTCTCTCTCTCCTCTCTCTCTCTCTCTCTCTCTCTCTCTCTCTCTCTCTCTCTCCTGGTTTGAGAATACAAGGTAAATTGATTATGTTGTGCAAGAATTTTTTTTTAAGATTTCAAGTCGATTTAATGATAAAAAAATATTTTTGCATTTTTTCGCTCGTATATATTAAAAGAACTACATATTACAAAAAAATGGAGATAACATAAGTTTGATGAAACTGGACGGATGGATTTGAGTGTAAAAAGCTTTAGTTTAAAAAAAGTAATTGCTCATATTAATTAGAAAACCAAGCCCATAACTTAAAATTAAAATTATTTCTCATCCCAATCCCATACATTAACATGAATTTTTTGTGTTTTCCCTATTCTATATTGTATTATCTCATTCTTCACATGTTGTTTTTTACGTTACTTCTAGCTTTTCAAATATTTTCACATAATTGCAAATTGACTCTGTCATCATTTTTTCGTTACATTGACTACCATCATTTACTTTTCTATTATTTTGTATTTTTTTTCTACAATTAAAGTAGAACAAGAAATAAAAAAAATAAAACATAAAAAATATATAAAATGAAATTTTATCAAAACAAGGAAGCTATAGTAATTGGTAACTCCTTCACTATTATCGTCGATTTTAGATCAATTTATTTTCACAATAAAATAATAGTTCAAGATTATTAACATCTGATTAGTTTGATATTCGGACGAACGCGATGAAAGTAATTTCCTAAATAAGATTTCGAACTCGAAATTACTAATGTCTTCTTCTCTCAAAACTACATAACCCTCACTAATCAACTATAGCAAACCAATTTTAATTAGATTACAACTTATTTTAGTGACATTAATTGTTATAACTAAAGAATCCAATTCTTGAATATATTTTACACGAAGCAACATGTGTACTACTAAGTTGTGTATAATTCAAGAAAAATAATATGTTTTGAAATGTTACAATTATATTGAAACTGAAATTCATCAATACTTTTAATTTCATAGATAACATGAAAATATTTTTTTCATCTCTCTTTTTTTCCATCAATATGTATGCTATTTTCTTTTTTTTCTTTTAATTATTTTTTATTTGACTCTTTACATGTTCTCTCTTCTCCTTATGCATTTTCTCACTCTATATTTTTCTTTATTCTCATATTCGTCGTAACTCTTTCTTTTATCTTTTCCTCCCAAAAATAAAGAAGAGAGAATGCAGGTAGATAAGAGGAAAGATAAATAAACATGAAAGAGGGGAACAAGCCAAAAAAGGATATTTTTCTTCTTGACTTGACCATGTAGATGACAATTCAAAAAAGAAGTATTATACATTTATACCTTAGGAACCTACCTTATATTTTTTTTTTTTTAAAAGGAACCTACCTTATATTAGGATTAGTTTTTTTTTAGCTAGTATTTCCTCATTATTATTATTATTATTATTATTATTATTATTATTATTATTATTATTATTATTATTATTATTATTATTATTATTATTATTATTATTATTATTATTATTATTATTATTATTATTATTCATTTTAGTGTTTGACAATATTGTTATTTTATTTTACCCTATAAATAAAGACCATTTGAAATCTTTACAATTAATCACGTTATGAAAATAATATTTTTTTTATAACTTGCTTAAAGTAGATATCTTGGGTTTGATTCTCTCAAAATGATTTATTGAAATTTGATCCTCTCAAATTGATTAAATTAGGATTTAATTGGATTAAGTTCCTATCATTTGGTATTAAAATTATATACATGCAAGGCACCCCCAACTTTTACATTGTTCTATCGCTGCCTGCGCGAAACCTCCCAAAAGTTACTGAGATGTCATAAATGAATTTACATTTTTTAGGGGCTCGTGTTGTATTGTGAAATTGATTCTTATCATAAATTCAAATCATTGTATTTTTTTTTATAATTCTTTCATTTGCTGCCACGAATTAACTCATCAGTCAGATATGAATTCTGAAGTCTGAATTACTCCAAAAAACATTTGAACCCTGTAAATTGGATAAGATAATTCAAACGTGACTTGGCGTTCCACTATACTTGAAATGATTTTAAAGTAAATTATATATCAAAAGAATATTATAAAGTGAAAACAAAAAGGACCAAATTCTTTTATCATTCTAAAAGTAATCACTAATAATCTTTTTTTGCTAATATTCAAATCCCTCTCGCTAATCAAACTTCGGATAACTTTTATTTTTTTTCCACATATATTTTCCTCTTGATATTAACGCGGACGCATAGCACTTTGCATTGCATTCTCGACACATAATCTGGATCATTGATTAAAAGTCAATGATTAGATAGTATCTAATTAAAATTGTTCTCTCATTTAAATTGGATAAATTTAATAAATATTTTTTAAATTAATGACTCAAATTATGTGTCGTAAGTATAAAATGCTATGCGCTCTCATTTCTCACTTTTCTCCTCTTTTTCATCATAATCTATACTATATTAAAAGCAAAAAATTTGCAAAGAGAACATGACATTTTGACACATTTATAAAATGACACATGTCCTTCATATATTTGAATATACAAAATTAAGAGAAAAATATAAATAAATAATTAATTAATTAATTAATTAGATAAGTTATAAAATTTTAAGTAATAATTTTTCTCTCATCCTATAAATATGAAGAGATCATAATATCATCTATGTTCCCTTCTTTAATCTTCTGAGTTTATAATTTTAGTTGCAATTAATTCTTTACTTAATTTTTTTTATTATGATAGTGAATAAAATCTCATGATCATAAAAAATAAATTGAATTAAGCCATATAAGACATAAAAAAAAACTTCCCACCGGAAAATAGAAAAAAAACACAATAAGGCAATTTGAATTAATAAAGATGCTCATCTACATGTGCTACTCATTCAAACAAGAGGAATGAGTTCACCAATATTTAAGCTCAAATTTAGAAATCAGAGAAGGAATCCATATATATTATATATATATATTATATGTAGCATGACATATACTTGTCACCCTAATAAATCTACGTAAGTACGTAATAACATATCCATGCAGATGCACGTACGGCGTATGCGATGCGATGCGATCACTTGAGGGCCAACTCGGCGAGGGCGAGGCAGTTGCTGGACAAGTGCTGGAGCTCCAAGTCCTCCGCCGACACAGGGGACTCGAGCGCCGCCTCCGCGAATCCGTCCTCGCACGTCGCGAACGTATCCAGCAGCGCGCTCAGCACGGTGTCCAACGTCCCCTTGTCTCTTCTCGCCAGGGCCTTCTCCGCGTCGTCCAGGTAGCCGCAGGCGTCGTCGTACTGCTCCGCGCAGACCTGGAGGGTCTGGCTGGTCATCGAGTCGGCGCCCGGTGCGGCGGCCTGCGCATTGACCTTGGACTTCAACTGCTCAGTGCCGGCCTTGACGGCCTTCATCTGGAGCCGGAGGAGGGACTCGGAGGTGACGGTGCCCGTCGACGGGAGGAAGCTCCGCGTGGAGGATATGCACAGCTCCTTGTAGTCGGTGTGGCTGCAGAGCGCGTCAACGGCGTCGGCGATGGAGGGAAGATCTGCAATGGGAGGAATATCACCTGGGAGCTTGGGATAAGGCGACGCCTTGTCGTTTCCTGCCGGGGTGGGGGCCGCAGGAGGGTTATTAGAGCGGCCGGAGGAGTTGCGGGGGACGCAGAGCGAAGCAGCCGGCGAAGGGAAGGTGAAGAACAAGGGCAGGAGGAGAAGCAAGAGGAGAGAGAGAGCTTCTGGTCTTGACATTGTGGCCGCCATGGAGGAGAGAGGAGAGAGGAAGTGTGCTATGCGTTTGTTGGATACGAGCGCGGGTGCATGCGTGCGTCCATGGAAGGGGGGGATGTTGAGGAGTTAGATAGGGGTCGTGGGGATGGTTGGATACGTTTTTGTCGGGGGATCTGTGAGATGTGTCCTTACAAATAGGAGATGGACCAAGTCACAACAACACAATTTTGGCCGTTGACTCGATCGTCCCTTAATTAATTTGCTTAATTATCGCGTAGTCCAATTAATGGCCGGTGAAGATCCCCGTGTTTAGCGATTTGGTTAGGAGTAAATGACGAATGAATAGTGCAATTATTGCAGCTTTAGTGTTATGTGATTTTACAAGTGGATCAAAATAATTTGAACTATTAAGTTAATTTATGAGCAAGTAATTTTCTGGTAAATAAGATTTCGAATTTATTTTTTGTATATATAAAAAATTAGTTTCACCCGCAATAACAACTGAGATTTATATATAACAACAAAAGAGTAATAACTTGACCTGGAATTCTCATCTCTACGTAATTCATATGTTTTTAATGTTTTTCTTTTTTATATATTAGAAATCAGACTTCAATTCTTTGTATGAGGAAAAAAATGAAGAAAAAATATATGGTTTGAAAAAGAACATAGGCCCCGTTTGGTTGGGTACTCACTATTCACGGATTAAATTTTTGTAATTCATAAGATAGTCCAACAATGCTTAATCCAAGTGAATCAACTTATTCAAAGATGTAGAAAAAATAGATGACTCTCACTTTTTTCTTCATCCTAGTATTAAATGTAGTGGACCTCACAAAATCTATATTTTGAATATTTAGTTAAAAAATGGAGAATAAAACCTTAATCTTGATCTTATTCTCCGATCAAACATGACCATAAGGTATAAGATTGAGACTTTGTGGGCGGGGTCAGCCAGGCCGGCCAGTATGACCCCTGAGGTCGTGCCCCAACTGGGCTGGATCACACTTTTGTGCATTTCGGCTCGGGATAGTATTAATACGTAAGCACAAACTCGTCCGAACCTAGCAAAATCATCTTTTGTATTATATAAAATATATTTTACTTTTATAAATTTAATGAATGTACTACCTGCTTAAATAAGTAACATCGTACTACTTATCTTACTAACAACTTATAATAAATTTTTTAAGAGAGAAGATTTTATATCCATATTATATTTATATATCTTATAATGAGATAAATAGTACGATGTTATCTACTTAAATAAATAACATCTTTATTATTTCTTTTTTTATTATTAAACACATAAATATCTTTTTATAATCAAAATGCTCAATTGTTTTTTTAACTTCAGGTTCAAATCTTTCCCCCAAGATTTAATCTATATAATAAATAAATTTAAATGCATCTTATATAATATACTAATTATTAATATAATAATATAATATACTAGTATTTAGTTAATAATTTCTTAATATATAATATAATTATATTAAATAATATATTATATGATATAAAGCGTAAATGTTATTATATAAAAAACGAGAATATTTTGAGAAAAACATGAAAACCTCAGAAAATGACCCACCGCGCCAGCCATCTTTCTCGAGCATAACATGAGGATGACCAAGCACACGTATGACTAATTAAAAAAGCACAAGAACGGAGCCAAGATTGTTAAAAATATATAAATATAAAAATATTGCTCTTTCTATTAATTTAAAATTTTAAAATTATTAATAATATAACTAATTTAATATGATATCAGAACTAAATATTTTGAGTTTAAATTTCGACGTTGTTCATATTTAAAATTAATTTTCTCTTTATGTTGTTCACGTGTTGAACTTTGAGCTAGATCAAAGTTATTAGCGACTCACACAAAAAAATTATTAAAAATATATAAATATAAAGATATTGCTCTTTTTATTGACTTAAATTTTTAAGATTATTAATAGCACAATTAATTCGACAAAGATCATAATTTTGATTCATGTTAATTATAGTTAATATACATATATTTTTTTAAAAAAATAAAAGATAAATCAGAAAATAATGAAAAAAAGTAAAGTAAGTATAAAATAAAATGAAAAAGTGAAGTAATAAAGAGGTTGAATTAGAATTTTTTTAATTCACATTTTTATTTAATCAACAATAAGCACATGTGAAAATAATCTAATACTATAAATATTCAATGAATATCGTGTCTTTCAGTTGCCAGTGCACCCCATTGACATGTCGGAAGATGAGCAAAATCTTTTATATACATATTTTGGAAATATTATTAATAGATTTATTTGTAAGTCAGCATATTATGTACACTCATGGAACAATCCTTATGTCACCCTTTGCATAATGTAGTCAATGAGTTCAACTTGAATAATAAACAAATGAGCTTAACACGAACAGCTGATGTGGTTACGAGGAACATTTATCTCTGCAATGACCATGACAATGACATACGATCCCGAAACATTATCATCATACATAAAAAGCAACGCCACAATCAGAACAGAGGCCATGACTACATCAGTGTGCATAACATAGATGCATTTTACTCACAGAAAAAAAGTTTACATAAAACAAGAAACTAAGTTCCAATTGTTCTCTTTTTTACAGGAGAGAACAATGTCCTTATTTATGGATAAGAAACTTGACATTGAACTCCACATGTAGGAACTCACTGCACAAATGCACAACTTAGAACATCACTCCGCGGAAGTAGCAGCACAAAAGATCTAACTCTCATTATCGCTCTTGACAACTGTGACAGGACAGTGAGCATTGTTCACAACATAATTACTCACACTACCCATAAGCACCCTGCAAAAAAGGACAAACATCAAAGGATTACTCTCCATTCATAGAAGAAAAAACAATATGATGCAGAGCCTACTCATTTAGCTTCCTGCAGTTAAATAATAAGTTCAAGGTAAATGGAGGGAAGACCTTTTGATCTTGCCAAGTCCTCTATTTCCAATAATAAGACAGCTCAAAGGGATGCTATCAATTGCTTCACATAACTTCTCTCGTGCATCTCCCCAGAAGATCTTCATTACAATTACAATCTGAACAAGAAAGAATGATCTTGCCCCTCAATAAAAGAAAGTATGATTACATAGCCTATATATCATTGAAGTCAATAAGCTCAATTGACAGTAAGAATGAGTGACAAGTTATACCTGTTTTTGCCTCGCTACCGTGCTGAGAATGTCCAAGGTCTCAGGGTCAGGCTTCACCCCATATCTCTTTGCAAAGGCAGGATCACACATCTCGCTCAGTGGAATAAGTGCTTTCATATGCCAATAAAATAAAGCACAATGTCAACGCCACTTTCACAATCAACAATACAGGAAATGAAAGAGAAAGTTATCCAAAAATATAAAAGGAATAGTTGTAACGATATGCCATTCATAGCACTTAGAGAAGAGAGAACATAGTGAAAACTGGGATAAATAAGCTTTACACCCATTCCATAACCAGACAGCTTAAGACGAAAGAATGGTTCTCCATGGGTAACAAACAAGCAAGGTCTTAACAAAGGTAAATAAACATATTATCCCCTGTTACTCTCACAGGATGAGACTTCACACAGAAGAGAGAAGATGGGGCCAGCAAGATAAATTAACTACAGAAGCAGAAAGGTACATTTATTGTTGAAGTAAACATTTACTGTGATACTCAAGAGGTCCGAGAAAGCAAACTTGTAAAATTTAGAACAAAAGCATGAATAACAAGTTGCCTAGTCGACAAACAATTAACCCCAAAATTTGGGCTTTGATTCAAAGTACATATTTAACAAAAACCATAGCTCACAATTTCATGAACGAATGATGGAAAACTGAGAACAAAAAAAAGTTACAAATGTTCTTTCTTCCAGTGTCACCCATGGCATCCAAAAAATCATTAGTCATGACTAATTTAGCTCGATACGTGGAACGTAATGGATTAAATCTCTCACAAGCAAGAGCTCTGAGATTTGATCCTGATATTTCCTCATTCCAGACCAATTGTTCTTTTGTTGAATGCCCTTTGAATTGATTAGCCACAAGATAGATTGACATGCCATATAACAGTATTTAAAGGGTAAAAAGTTGACTTTTTCATTCAATGTGAAATGGGCAAAATTAAGCTGCTTGCTACACACAAGAAAGTTGAGTGGGAAAGGCTCCACTCTTATTCATGAAACTAAGACGCATGACCCATGAGCCAGAACATGACCGTTTGGCAGTAGAATACAATGGAATAGAGATAGGAATATAATTATATTCTTCGAAATAGTGCCAAATGGGTACCAAAAATGTCATGGAATAAAATATTAGGACAATGTTCTCATGTTGAAGTGAAATTGAGAACACTCATGTTCCTCACATCTGGTGGAACATGATGTTCTGCACATTTTTTGCCTGCCAACAAAAGAGGATAATCATGATATAAAAATCTTTATTCTCTTTTTAGCCAAACAGTTAGCAGACTAAGAGTTTCTTTATTTTTTAGAACACCATTTCTTCAACTTACAAAGATAGTAATATCAAATGAAGAATACCATATTCTTCAAGAACACCATTCCATATTCTTATAATTCATATTCCGCTGCCAAACGGCACCATAATGCTTGTAAGGTCATGTACTGTATGAATCATGAGATGTCTGCCAAATATTAATTCACAAGACCAACATTAAATTCCTTGATTAGACAGGAATAAACAATAAACAAGTTAGTGTTTCCTCTCAAACAAAATAAGCCAAAAACCACTATTAGTTCTGAACAAATGGTTTTTGTTTCATACTTCCTTCTACAGGATAAGATCAATAATTCCAGTTGAAACTAATGACTTTGGGAGTTGGGTCTGCTGCAGGTTCCTATGTTAATCTTTCAGAAGCAAATGATGCAAATGTTTTAGATTTGCATGATAGGATGGCATGAGATTTGAGCTTAGCCAACACATAAATATGCCTAACAAGTACTCAGCATTGTTCACAAAATGTAACATCTGGCCTAAATAAAACAAAAATAGAAAAGGAATAAGAAAAATAAACCGAAAAGAAAGTGGGACCTTAGTCACTTGTCAAGACCCTATTTGATCCCCAAACACACACTCCCTCACTATATAAGACTTCAAACCAGATTTTTCTCACTTTTCTCTCTCATTTCTCTCCTTGGAAGCATTGGAAACTCAGCTCTTCATCTCAATCCGAAAATTGAAGCCTTCTTCTTTGATCTTAGCTGCAAATCAACAAGGAGAGGGGAAGTAAGGATTTGAAGGTATGTGAATGGATCTCTATATTGACCAAGTGTCAACGAAGATCATTTTACATGATAGAAGCATATATTAGGATGTTGTTGTGATCAATTATCAGTTTGCACACTCGTAATAGGTTAAAATGTTAATGTAATGATGTACTGATTTATTGAATTGACATATTGGAACTCGTATTGAGCATCTGTCGGATATTGAGAGGGTCGATGCCCTCCACATTGTTATTGAGCCCAGACGTGGGAATTGGTGGCATTTTTCAGAATGTCACGAGAGCTAGGCGTCCCATGGTTTAGCTAACCACATTGGTCGAGCAAGGTTACCCCAACCCTCCAATGATTATTAATAGTTCACATAAATTGATTGAATTGAACATAGAATTGTCATTTGATGATTGGTGGATAAATGATTCAAAGAACTTTATTGATATCGATTTTGATGGATCATGGATCCTTATTGTTATTGAAATGGGAACGACTTCATATGAGGACGACTATATGAAAGTCACAAGATGAACTTTCGATTATCAAATGACAACAAATAAGATAATGTCTAGCATGAACATATTGTTATTGATATTGAGCATAGAAATGTCTACCGCTATTAAATGTTCATGTTATCGATTGATATTGATATGGAAAGGGTTAAAGTCCAAGATATAATGATTTGATCATTATTGTTCATTGTTGCATTAAGATTATGCTAACATATTGATCCTATTGTTATTGTCATTGTCATCGTTTATTGTTATTGGTTTACATAGTGGATGAAAGCTCGTGGGACTTTGCCCCCTGCATTGGATCCTGCAGGCAGGCAGGGTTGATCATAGATGGTGGCTCTTGACAAGAAGGTTGCACGTGGCAAATGCTAAGTGTCAAGTCAAGTACTATGTATGGCCATTTAATAGGCCCTTTCCTATTTTCAATGTCTAGTCTTATGTATTTAGTTATGTAGGTTAGCCTTTTGGCAAGTGATGTAAATAAGTTTAAGTTAACATTATGTATTCTTATGAGAATGTATGGAGTTAAGTACTTCTTTCCGCTGTGTTTTAATGCTGAATTTTATATTATTTCTGCTGCTACAGTTTATTATATCCCTGTGGTGCCTCGGGAACAACTTCTACGCGTGTTAGATATCAGTTCGTACGTGTGGGGCGCGTTCGCGGGCCGTTACAGAACTTTAGTTTTCTAGATTCATAATTTTAACTTTAAACTTATAATAGATGCCATAGATGCACGTAATGAATCCATGCACCATGTCTATTTAACAAAAACAAACGCCTTGGATATTGGATGCAGAAACATGAACAAATTGTGTATGCGGCAACACAAGTTTGTATTTAAACCTGAGAAAGAATCAAGGAACAAAATGCATTTTCAACAACAAAACATAAAAAGGAAAAGAAGATACAATTCCATATCCCGATAGTCAAGCTATCAATCTTCCAAGTTCTTAGCTCGGTGTGGGTATAACAATATGCTGAAATGCGAATGCATGCAGAACCATGTTGGAACAAGCTGGATCTTTTTTATTGTCCGTACAACATGATTATCCATTATTTTTTCCCCAAGTTACTACTGAAATGACAGCTACACTAGCAAAATGATATCAATTGAAAAGTCATTTTTCAATTGTCAATTCGAGCAAGAACCAGAAGCACAAACTGTATTTCCAATTGATAGAACTATCTCCATCACATATTTGCCAAAATAAAATACCAATAGATGTCTTCCTGGCTCATGCCCTAAGATCTCTTATGATCAACGGCCACGAGTATGAGATCTTTGCAAATGCAAAGAAGACTTGATTTACCACTGCGTTTAAGCCCCACATGAAAGTCACCCCATGTGAGGCCCATAAATGGATTGGGCCTCTGGATCAACATTCCTAAACTCATAATATTATACACTAAACAATAACTTTATAAAATAAATAATTTATTTTATAAAAATAATAATAGGATTAATGTTTATTAATATGTTTTTAACCTAAATTAATAATAATAACTTGATTTATTGATCGTTTTTCATGGTAGAAGCATAGAATGTCTGGAGTTAAGTACTCGTTTCCGCTGTGTTTTAATGCTGAATTTTAATATCCCTGTGGCACCTCGGGAACTACCTCTACGCGTGTCATATATCGATCCGTACACGTGTAGGGCGCGTTCGCGGGCCGTTACAGAACTTTAGTTTTCTAGATTCATAATTTTAACTTTAAAATTATAATAGATGCCATAAATGCACGTAATGAATCCATGCACCCTGTCTATTTAACAAAAATAAAAAATGCCTTGGATATTGGATGTAGAAACATGAACAAATTGTGTATGCGGCAACACAAGTTTGTATTTAAACCTGAGAAAGAATCAAGGAACAAAATGCATATTCAACAACAAAACATAAAAAGAAGGAAAAGAAGATACGGTTCCATATCCCGATAGTCAAGCTATCAATCCTCCAAGTTCTGAGCTCAGTATGGGTATAACAGCATGCTGAATATGCAGGTGCATGCAGAACCATGTTGGAACAAGCTGGGTCTTTTTCATCGTCAGCACAACATGATTATCCATTATTTTTTTCCCAAGTTACTACTGAAATGACAGCTACACTAGTAAAATAATATCAATTGAAAACTCATTTTCCAATTGTCAATTCGAGCAAGAACCAGAAGCACAAATTGTATTTCCAATCGATAGAACTATCTCCATCACATATTTGCCAAAATAAAATACCAATAGATGTCTTCCTGGATCATGCCCTAAGATCTCTTATGATCAACGGCCACGAGTATGAGATCTTTGCAAATGCAAAGAAGACTTGATTTACCACTGCGTTTAAGCCCCACATGAAAGTCACCCCATGTGAGGTTCTCAACAGTGATACAAAACTAACAAATCCACTCACTTTAATAGTATAGATTACCTCTTGGATAAATAATCTACAAACCAAAATTCAAACTGGAACAAAATTAATAAAACAAAAGTGGGATAAACATAAAGCTCTTAGCATTAATTTAATACTTTACATCATGTTACACATATGAAGAAGAACTTGATGAACAAACAAAAATAAACCTAAAGAAAACTTAGCTAATTAACCCAACTAAATAAATTCCATGCTCAAATCAAAAGGGTCAAGGTCATGGATTTGAGTGAGAGTATTAGTAGCAAAGGAGCATACCTAAATGTTGGCAACAAAGATAACAAAATGGACACGAGAGATCGTCACTTGCATCAACAAGAGACTCCGAGTTTCAGTCTCCCGCACCGGGGCAGAAATCGAGGACCTTGTCGGCTGCCGCCCGCTTAGCCGGCGGTGGCATCGGCCTGTTTCTAGGGCTCCACGTGGCTTTGAGACGAAGAGACGTGGGAACTCTTTTGTGGGCTCATAAATGGATTGAACCTCTGGACCAACATTTATCTCCATAGGCCCCCGAAGGTTGTATAAGATATTGGATTATTTTTTAAATTACTAGTTATAAAATATTTAAACTGTCATCTAATTTGGCGGAAGGGGTTCGATGAGATAAAGTTTCAAGGAAGTAAATCATTTTATAGTTTAAAATGAGATGAAAAAAGTTATAATTTGTGAATTAAATAATTAAAGTATAATTTCTTAGTGCAGATTTCTTAAGTATACTAGTTAATTAGTTAAGACTCTAAGACTATGTTCATTACATTGTCATTTTACATTATCAGTCAACCTAAATTGTCTCTCAAAAAGTATTGCTATTTATTAAATTGTTGGCAATGTATATTACTTTGTTTAGTATGCAAAAGTAGTTTGTCTAAAAAAAATTATTGCCTTATTTATTATATAAAATCTTAACAATAATGTACAATTTTTACTAAAATATTCTTTAACAAAGTAGTTAAGTTTGCAAATTTATATAAATTTGATTTGAATTCCGTGAATTTATATCACAAATATATATCCTAAACTCATAATATTATACACAAACATTCTAAGATAAATAATTTATTTTATAAAAATAATAATAAATTAATATTTACTAATATATTTTTAATAAAAATTAATAATTAATAATAATAACGATTTATTGATTGTTTTCAACGATAGAAGCATAGACTAAGATGCTGTTGTGATCAATTATTAGTTTGGACAGCTAAGGTTTGTTTCACTTTTGTCCCCTGCATTAGATCCTGCAGACAGGCAAGGTTGATCATAGATGGTGGCATTGCTCTTGACAAGAAGGTTGCACATGGCAAATACGAAGTGTCGAGTCAAGTATTATGTATGGCCATTTAGTAGGCCCTTTCCTATTTTCAATGTCTAGTCTTATGCATCGAGCTATGTAGGTTAGCTTTTGTCGACAAGTGATGTAAGTTAATAAATTTAAGTTAACATTATGTCTTCTTATGAGAATGTATGGAGTTAAGTACTCCTTTCCGCTGTGTTGAATTTTATATGTTTCTGCTGTTATAGTTTATCGAGTTCCTAAGCATTTTTTATATTGATTTGATATCGATTCGTACACATATTGGGCGCAATCACGAGGCCTTACACAAACCCTAACTAGTTTGATTCTACGCATTCATTGCCAGATCATTTTCTTATCCATCTGCAGACTAATTCGATAATCAAAAGCATTAGCAATTGACAAGAAGAAAACCTAAAACAGAGCATCACTTCCAAGTTTGATTTTCTTATTTTCGTGAAAAGCAAAAAATATTTCCAAAATTCGATCTTTTCGAGAAAAACTAATCCTCGAACCATAAAATCCTATGAAAATTTCGCAGATTGGTGATTAATTGCACATGACACCGAAGCAGGATAAAAAACGAGTGATCAAGCAAGGAATCAAAGGAGAAGGAAGGCATTTATACGAGTGCCGGTGGCTTCCCAGAGCTGCATCTCGCCCTCCTCGTAGAGGACCTCCTTCTGGACGTTGATGAGGATGAGGTGGTCGCCGTCGCGCACCAGGTTCTCCGTCGCCCACTGGAGCGCCGTCCGGCTGCACGGGGAGAAGTCCACGGCCACCCCAACCGTCCGATCTCCCGACGACGCCATGGCGCACGCAGCAAGAAAGCTAAAAGAAGAGAAGCAGAAGAGGAAGGAAGAGAAGGAGAACAAAGACGAGTTTTTTTTCTCCTTTTGGTCGATCACTTTTATTAATTAGTGAGCTGTGATAAAGTTACTCCCTTTTTGCACTCAACTGGTTCGAGCTGTCGGCTTTGGCCTGAAAAAATTGCGGCGACGGCGCGAAGGAGATCTGATAAGGGAAGTGAGTGTAGCGAGTTGATGTTAACAGATAAGAAGGCAATTTCCCACGTGGCACTCGTGGGCGCATTATGATATGTTGATATACTCATTCTCTGATTCTTTCTTATCTACTCACATTTTTATGGAAAATGAATAATATGCTCATTCTTATAATTTTTATTTACATATTTCTATCAGTAGATTTCATAATATTTTCCTCACTTATATCATCATCTATTTCTAGTTCTCATTTGAATTATGAGAAAAATAGGAGTGCATAACAATTTGTTATGCACCCGATGCGGTGCATGATCTGAGCCATTGATTTAAAAATCAATGATTCAGATCATATTTAAATTATGACCTAAATTTTTAAATGAATAAGATTTGGGTCATTGATTTCTAAATCAATGGCCCAGATCATGCACCGCGTCGGGTGCATAGCAAATTGCTATGCACCTTAACCTCTTGAATTATTTAATTATTTTGTTTGCCTAAATTATCATAAATATCTCATAATTTCAGTATTTTTTTCTAAAATGAAACTAAATCACCCGCTAGCCAGTTAAATCAATCAACTATTAATTTCACCATTTTTTAATCTACTCAATAGTTCTTTCCTTCTTTATTTGAAATAATAATAATAAGTATATTTTAGTTTAAAAGAAATAAAAACTGAAATACATCTGCTTTTAAGTTTTATTTGCCTCAAGCATCTTTTTTAAGACATTATATTTATTCAAAGTCCTATTATCAACCATTGGATTCAATTAGTGCATTCTGAAGTCTCAAATTATGAGCATGTAAAATGTCGATACTTCACATACTCACTACTTTATCTGCATAAATAACAAGGGAACAAATAAAAGAAGGATCATTTTTCCAAATCAATCCATTTGGCCCCTACTTGTGCCGCTATAAATGCCCTTATATTAGGCATCGCTTGCCACTAGGCAGTCGACAACTTGACATTGAAATATATATTTAGCACACTTGTTTCCTAGCGAAGGATTAAGCTGATAAATTTCTACACATTTGTTTATACACGTCTCTCTCTCTCTCTCTCTCTCTCTCTCTCTCTCTCTCTCTCTCTCTCTCTTCTCTCTCTCTCTCTCTCTCTCCCCCCTAGCGAAGGATTAAGCTGATAAATTTCTACACATTTGTTTATACAGGTCTCTCTCTCTCTCTCTCTCTCAAAATATATATATATAATATTTTCTGTTTGTCGATTTCGAGTGTGTTCCCATAAGTGTCGAAAACAAAGTCAAAATAAACAATTAAAAATGTGTGCAAATGGTTTACAACAGTGAGCTACAATCATTTGAGAAATATGCCTAGCCAGTGAGTTATATGGTTACAAAATATTTAAACCATAAAATATGAAAAAATATTGTGTATTCTCATCAGCCTCTAAGTGAAGAAAAATAGCTACAACAAAATTTAGAGGGTAGCTCGAGTTGGGATTTACCAAGGAATTCATCGTAAACTCTCAACAAACTCGTAAGTCGACATATCTTTTACTGATAAAACAAAAATTGGGGAATAATTTACAGTGAGCTTAAAAGATTTCTAACTGTTACATGAACTCTAGATCATCTCTCTGTTTCTCCAGAACAACTGTTGACAAGACACGGCGATAAGCAATCAACCTCATGTTTCGGAGGAACAAGAATATCTGAGGTCTGGTCATTTGTGTATCTCAGAATTCTTGTTCCTTCAACATGGCTAGAAGATTTGCTTCAACATATTGAACTGTTCAAGGGATATAATGGAAACAACCATCTTTATAAATCACCAAAAAAAAAAAAAGAACTCGACAAATACGCAAATCGAGTAGGAAGGTTTCTCGTAGTACTGGAAAATGCATACCTTCAATAAACAAATCCTGTTGTAACAAAACCAACAGGCCACCTGAAGCTCTGTAACTCAAAAATCTGCCTGACTTCTGCTCCATGAAACAAGATTTTACCTAAGATTGGTGTTGGTTGCTGATATTTCTTCATCATCAGGCACCATGTAAAGGGACTTCAAACGATGATAATATCTTTCTGTGCAAAGAATACATAGGTTGAAACAATTTATTACTACTACGATCCAACAAGTCTTTACTTTCAGGGAGAGAAAAATATCATTGGTTTCTGGTTTGGTCCAGTGACAAAATTGCATCATCAGCTGACATTCCAGAGCACAAAATGTTGGAACCTGAAGTATCTGGTTGTTGCATCAGTTTCAGGTGTAGCACAAAGGTCGATAGATCGAAACTCAGTTTCATCAGAGGGTAATTCTCACGGATCATGACTCAGTTAATGACTCAGTTAATGATGTAATTCCACGGGCTGGAAGTTGCTCAGCATGCTGAAAAACAAAGGACTTCAGGTCCACAGAGTTGATGTGAGAAGCAAAACATGAATCACCCCATATGGAAGAATTAGGGACACCGCATGACCTCTCAAGTAGGTCGTATTCAAGACAAACGATGAAATAAATTGTGTAACTCAAGTGTAAGGAACTAATTTAAACCTATCGCAATGTTATCATAATCGGATCGGAGATCAGACCGGATGACTAACTGGGTCACAATTGAATCGGTTCGATCAAATTCAACCGGATTTTATTAAAATAATATTATTTATAATATTTTATTGATATGTAACATAATTAATATTATATATTATATACAATATTTGATAATAACTAACTAATAATTAGATATAATTTAAAATATTATTTATTTTATGTTTAAAATATGATATTTATTTAAAATAATGATGATTAATAAATTATTATTAACTTTTATATATTATGTGATAGTAATAATGATATTAATTTATTTTATTATGACTCACTCTTAATTTTTTTTTTCTTTTCGTTTTTCACTTTCTTCCCATCTTTTTCTATAGTTCTCTTATACTTTATTATTTCATTTTCATTTTGCCTAGTGTTATTTTTTAAATTTCTTTTATTTCTTGCAATGCTTTGTTACCTTGAGTTGAGTTGAATCTTTTTTTTAATATATATATATATATATATATATATTAAAATTCAATGCTTATAAAAATGCATGAGATGATATATTATTATTTATATAATAATAATAATAATTTATATTATATTTTATCTCAAATTATTGCTAACTTTTCTTGAACCTCTTTCCTTTTTTATTTCCATTTCATTTTTTATTTCCTCTATTTCTATTTATTTCTTATTTCCAATTTTGTTGTCGACAAATATTTTCCTTTTATAATATTTAATGTTTACCAAAAATTTATGTTGTTTGATATTATTACTATCCTAGTAATGTCATATTAATTATTTAATTCAAATTATTATTCACTTTTCTATTATTTTAGTTAACTTTCAAATTACTATCAAATCTTTCCTTTTTTTAATTTCCATTTATTCTCTTTATTCATTCTCCTCCCATATTTATTATTGTTTCCAATTTTATTTTTAATAATTATTTTCAATTACTTTCCTGTTATATAAATTTTGCTTCCAATTTTATGATTAACTTTTATTTTAATTATTTTTTTCCAAAATTGAACTTGAACCCGGTTTTGGGCCGGTTCACCGGTTCGTCGGTTTTATTCGATTCAAATCGATTTTACCCGGTTCAACGTTAATTCCGTTTTTGCACTAAAACCGGCCGGCCCAGCCATCGGTTCGCGGTTGAACCGGTTAAACCGGCCGGTCCGATCCGGTTTTAATAATATTGCCTACCCGGATACGGGCACCAAGATCTTCTTGAGTAGTTTTGTTGCATCGGAGCTGATTATTTCTATCTTTGCTAGTTGTCCCTTAGAACACCTGAAAGTAATGCCACACTCGTCCATCTGAGAAAAATGAATAACCCCTACCGTTGTTATTCATACTACAAATATGTTTCTGTAACCAAATCCTTAAAAATACATTTCAGGTAATGGTTATAAAGTTCAATCTCATTTGTCAAAGGCAAGATAAAAAAGTTGGACTAGTAACTTCACGATATATTAGTCATCAAAAGCAAATTAGTAAATGTCAGTTCCTTTAGTAATGTAATATACCTAGACACAATTTCTAACTAGTTCAAGTGGACTCCTTCACGTTACTGAAACATTGGAGGGCCCATCCAGGGTTTTGTTTCATGTGCCTTAACACGCACAAACAACTTCTTAAACGCACTTATAAATAGATGAGGAATATCTGTTGCTATAGGTCTGAAAAACACAAAAGTAAAACAATGACTTGATGTTCAACTCCTGTTCTAGTCTAAATGACTAAATGCATTCATAATGGTCTAATAGATTATCAGTAAAATTACATTCTTCCTTTGAGAAGTTGAAAGGAACAGGTTCAGATGTTAGTAAAATGCAATAACATATTAAGAGTCGGATGAGAAGAGCTTTCTTTCTCTGAGAGGAACTGATGAATGAGGCGAGTAGTCATCATATGAGAACAATCTTAATTCACCTTGAGACTCGACAAGTTAAAAAAAGAAACAATTTGAATTTTACAATTAACTGTAATCAGCAGAAATGTAATGTGTGAACAAGGGCAGCTTTAACAACCCACAAAAGTGAAATTGAGACCTGCTTTTGTCATGCACTATTTAATGCATCAAGTCCTTCATTAAGAGCTGCAGTATACTATTCATATTAACAACTTTTGCGGTGACGTTCTACCCTCATCTCGGTTAGAACTACCAGAAGTGTTGGAAACAATGTCTTGCTCATCATTGGTATGATTATTATCTCTCAAAAAGGGCTGCAACATGTATATGACAGGTTCTATGAGTTTAGTTGGAGGGTCTCCAGGAAAACAAATCTGAACATAAAAATAAAAGTAAATGAGGTCTAATTCAAGCAGGAAAAGTCAACATTCCTCGTGAGAAAATATATACTATGGCACTTTCATAGCAAACCCCATGAGAAACCTGATTAGATAGAGCATCTGAAGACCCTGAAGATGATGTCATTAGAACCATTTTGAAGATAACCAAGACAGAAGCCTGATACAAGACAAAGGATAAAGTGAATCAGGAGTGATATTTTCTAATGACATAGAAGAAATAAACATTTTCTTCTCTAGGAAATCAATTTTTTTTATTGCATAGGAGAAATTGACAAGAGCCTGCCTCTGGACCCTCTAGCATCATGAATGAGAGCGTCACATTTAAACTGCTTCAGCAAGGCCCTTGAACCTCTTCCTCTGCATTAGTGAGAAGCCACAACTTAACTACTTCGATTAAAAGTAATCGGTACAACCGTACAAGAGATAACTTTAGTTTGGACAGGGATACACACAAACCATATTTTTTTGTGGTTTTCAAATATCTTTATTGTCTACCACCATCAAAAGCGAATGCAAGTCTACCAAGTTATAGTAGTAGTCTCATTCTCCAAGTTTCAAGCTTCGAGTAACTATAGTTCACTTTGTTCCTCTTTGAGTTACCAACCACATCAATATAGCATCATTCTGCTGTCAGGCAGGGGTCTGCTTGTGTTACCATCTTTGAGATTGTATTAAATTTTACATCAGGGAACATGTATTAAGTAGACATTGTTTCTCATGAAGCAATCTCGTCAGTGTTAGTGCTCGACATACTTTGAATCTCACATTCTTATATAATAACATCACAAATGAGATACCTATTCTTAGATATGTCTGCTTCCATGCTCTATACCAAAAGCACAATCTCTACTAAAATTGACCAGATGAAGAGTTGAAAGTCCTAAAAATTCATTTTTTTTCCTGCTCATGGAGCTGAAATTAAATAAGATGAAGCAATATCTTTGTAACGCCCCAACACATGGACGAATCGACATTCGTCACGTGCTTAGATAGTCTCCAGAATGCTACGAGGCAATAAACTTGACTCGACCATTGACAAACATGGTCAACATACAAGACTTATGAACATGACAAAGAAAATAGATCGACATTAGACAAAATCAGCGAAAGACAAATATGATCATGATACATGGACAAAATAGAGAAAGACATCAAACTTGATTAAAGAGAGACAAGATCCAATAACATGACTTTAACATTTGAAACTGGACTTTAACATACTTAACTTGTCCATAAAGGTCACTTGACATTAACGAAACATACATCAACTTGTCTGAAGGTGATACATAGTCTTTACAACATGATAGAAAAGAGAAAGATAACATAAACATGATTCTAAGACTTAGCTCATACTTAACCATGTGCATTAGCCATCATTAGCAACGTCATCTTTATCAAAAGCATCATAATTACTTTTCACCTGCAGGATCCAGAAGCAGGAGACTTTCATTCCCTTAGAGTATGTAAAGGCCGAGGAAAGAGTGAAACATACCACCCATATATGCAAAAACCTACATGTCATGCATATAGCTTCATAAATAATATCGAGCATAAAATAGAGTTCTTAACACAAACTTATGATCATTCATTTTTTCTTTACATTTACATCTTAGACAATTATGCTCCTTGACTTAACTTTAAGTCTATCTTTCATCTTACTTACTTTCTTATCTTGTTTATGCACTATCAATATAATACATCTTTTAGTCATCTTACTTTGCCTTACTTAGCATTATCATTATAATGCACAAGATACTTAGCGTTATCGATATAATACTCCTTTAGACATGAATCATTTACTTAGCATCGACTTTCAATGCCCATAGCCCCATTTGGGCTTAACTTCATTATTCATGTCATTTTCTTTATCTTTCATCTTCTTATCATGTGACCCTTTTGAAGTTAATCTTTTAACTTCACATAAGTCGTCCATATGGTCACATGTCCTTTTTTGTTATCTTATTTGATTAAGGATCGTTGTGCACACCAAGGGAGTGACCATGCCAGGAATGCGCCATTGCATCCCCCCTTCCGCCCCTTTGGGCTTTTCGAAATTTAATCCAAGAGAGTGACCACCCATATCGATCGGGTGTTAAGTGTTTTCTCCCTCCTTCTTCTTAGATGTGCACTAGACTTATCTCAATCCATCTTTTAATTTTCAATACATCAATCATCAATACATGCATACATGTTTCATCTTTTAAATACCTATTTACGATTGAGCATGTGAATCGATGTCTAGGTGTTTACAATACATAAATCAATAAACTTTAGCATCATAATAGTACTCATAAATAACAATACATCATTTAAACACAGGGCGGCTACAGTCATCTAACGCTCGCTATGGTCGAAAATAGGTATGCTACGGTAGATCATTGGTGCGCTACGGTTAAGTGAAGTGCGCCTTGACTGGACTGTAGTGGAATGTGTCCAAATCGTAGTCAGACTCGGCGGCTACGGTCATTTAACGCTCGCTATGGTCGAAAATAGGTATGCTACAGTAGATCATTGGTGCGCTATGGTTAAGTGAAGTGCGCCTTGACTGGACCGTAGTGGAATGTGTCCAAATCGTAGTCAGACTCGGCGACTACGGTCATCTAACGCTCGCTATGGTCAAAATAAGGTATGCTACGGTAGATCATTGGTGCGCTACGGTTAAGTGAAGTGCGCATTGACTGGACCGTAGTGGAATGTGTCCAAATCGTAGTCAGACTCTGTTCGATGCTTAGAAATTAATCCGTTAACAATGCGCTACGATCGCCAAGTCGCTACGACCTTAAGATATTCGCTACGGCCTATAAAACACTCGCTATGGGCTGGGGAGGCCCGCTACGATCTATCTTCCTTGCTACGGGTGAGCTCCGACTCACTACGGTTGGCCTGTAGCCAGTCACATATGCCTGATACTCAGTCCATATTTTTGTTCTAGACCATTCATAACCTCTAATGCATGGGTACGCTTAGATGAGAGGAGTACTCGTACCCGGTACGCGTCGGGTACGAGTACGCGTACGGTACGCATGGGTACGCGCCCGACACGTCAAGATACGTATCCAAATTAAAAAATTATTTTTTTTAAATTGGGTACGTCTACCGAGTACGAGGGATGGCCTTTTTTGCTCTAGTGGGCCTTGTGCAAACAGAAAAAAAAGATTTGCCCTAACCTACAAAAGACAAAGCGGCGATTGATGAACAAGAAGAAGCAACGAACATGAAAAAAATGAGGTCTGGAGAAAAAAAATTCAGAGAATCTATCGCGGCTTGTTCTTCGACTTCAAGTAGGTGTTACTGCTTCCTATTCTGCTTTCACCCAGCACCTAGTTTTTGTCACCTAATATACTTTCTTTGTTTTCACTTTTCAGTTTTTTAGGATTTTGGGTACAGACACGTATGACTTAAGAGACAGCTGCCAAAGGACTATCATCTCCAACATATCTTAACTATAGCCACTCGTTTCTGCACTAAAGACAAAAGTATTCATTTGTTCTTTTTTATATTCATGTAGGTCCACTAATTAGTGTCACGCATCCAATTTTTTAATAACTACTAATTAAGTATTAGTGATTAAATTAATTATTGTCATTAGTGTAGCATTTAGTTTATCTAATAGTTAGTGATCAATGAGAATTAATTTCTTTCTATCAACATCTTTAACTTTTCATATGTAATAAAATTCTTTATTCTTTTAATATTTAATTATTCAATAATTAGCTCTTGTATTATTATTTTTTTTGACGAGTAGCTCTTGTATTTTTACGAGTTAGAAACAATATTTATATGCATATATTCTTTATTTTTATACGCACTTTTTCTTCTATAATTTTAAATAAATATATGTCATTTTCAAATTTAATAAAATTAATTTATTTGGGATTGTTGCAAATTTTATAAATGATATCAAATATAGATTGTGTGAAGGTTAATGCATTTTTTTATACTTTATGGCAAATTATAATTTTTTTAAAAAAATTGTCATATAATATTAGCATTATCAAGTTGCATTATTTTTTAAAGTATCATTTTTCTTCTTAAAATTATTATATTTTTAAGATTTTTTTTCAGATGTCTAGAGGACATTCTACTTCGAGTGTTGGATCAAATAGTGGATCAGGTAGTATGAGTGCTGATAATTCAACTTCTTTGACAAGTAGTTATGCAACTGGAGTATCAGACAATAATTGTCCCCTTTGGGCTTATGTCAC
>LTAE01001690.1:46391-63943 GCA_001647135.1 Pontederia paniculata | reverse complement strand
TAAACTACTTTTCAAACTTTATTTTACTTGTCTTAGATGAATTTTAGTCTTTTAGATTGTTGAATTTAATTTTAATTATATATTTTGCATGATAGGTTTTATACAAAACAATGGCTTGATGAAGTTCCTAATCAGGTTCCTGCCCACAAAGATAATGAGTTTTGTGAAGGAAGAAATAAGTGTCTAAGGAGTTATTTTCAAGAACCAAGAGAAAGATTGGAAGTTACTAGGGAATTTGTCAAATTCTCAAGTGCGGCGGAAGAGCTTGAACAATTTGATTCTTTACTAGACCGATGAAATTTGACACCAAAAGAATGGTGGATTATGTATGGAGCTTCAATTCCCAAACTGCAAGTCATAGCCTTGAGGCTTCTTTCGCAATCAAGCTCTTCCTCTTGTTGTGAAAGGAATTGGAGCACATACTCTTTTATCCACTCTTATAAAAGAAATAAGCTCAAACCAAAGAGAAGTGAAGATTTAGTTTTTGTACACACAAATCTTTGTCTTGTTTCACGAAAGAGCAAGGAATATAATGGAGAGACAAAAATGTGGGATGTTAGTGGAGATCAATGTGACATATTTGAGGGTGCGAGACTTCTTGAAGTTGCTAGTCTTTCTCTTGATGAACCCGACTTAGAAGTTGTACTTTTCAATGGTGATGAAGAAGGAATAATGAGATTGACCTGGCTAGAGTTTTATGTATTTGCAAGTTGAACTTGTTTTGAGAGTTTGTATGCCAAACTTCTTTTGAACTTTTATGTTAAAACCTTTTTTAGAGTTTTTATTTTGAACTCCTTTAAATTATCTTGTGACACAATGATGTTACTAATGGTATTTTGTCTCGGGAAATTTATTTTTTTTGTATTATTTATATTATTTATATTTAATATATATTTCCGTACCTGTACCCTAGATGTTAGAAAATTGACATACCCCTTATCCGTACCGGTACCGGGTATCGGTACCGTACCCGTACCTATGCAACATAGTTCATAACACATTTTGGTTCTTTCTTTATGTTCACAAGTCTAATTTTCATGTATTACCTTCCAATCCACTCTCTTAACTACTAACACAAATAAAACAGAAAGCTACATTTCTAAGCATCAAAGCACACATCAGGTTTCTTGCAAGCAATATATCGAACACATGATATACATACTATAGTTTCCTCCTACCCTAAGTTTTCTCCTAATTTCTTCCTCCTTCACATGTACAATTCGTTGCAATTGGACACAAGAACTTAATTAGAAGGAGATGATCCCCGTTACATACCTCATTTCATCTTTGATCTTAAATGCCTCTTTGATGCCTCTAATACCTCTTCTTTTGATTATTTTCCTGGTTCTCTCTTCTTACTCTTGTTGTCCAACCTCCCATTAGTCTTTCTCCTCAATGCCATGGCAAGAACAGCTCTCCATCTCTTTGATTTGTTGGTGCACCAGAGAAAGAAATCTTTAACTTCCCGGTTTGAACCTCTTGGGTGTGAAGAACCAAGGAGAGGAGAGAGGGAGCTGCTGGTGGGGGATTTATATGTGTTGGTGAGTGGAAAGTATGATCAAGTAGTATGACTTTTGAGTGGAGTAATTTTCAAAATTGGTACCCCAACTTTACCTAGGATCCCAAGTTGATCCATCAACTTTATTTTATAACTAATTAGTCCCTCAACTATATAATCTTTTCACAATTAATCTCTTTTATATATTATAATTATTTTTTAATGATGTGGCAGCCACATCATCTATTTTCATCAATTATTTATTGATGTGATAGTCACATCAATGACACACAAATGAACTCTTAAAAAATAAAAATAGAAATATCACTAAAAAATAACATATAAACACATAAAATTACTTGATAAAAGATAGATCTTATATGTTCACGATCTTATTGGAGAATTTTTACTATTTTCCGTATTAAAATAATCAAAGTGCATAACCACAATTAAAATTACATACATATGACAAAATAAGGATAATCACAATATGATAGAGAAACTATATAATTAACCTCCTAAATAATTGGGTGATTAGTCTTTACATGTTATCTCCAACATGAATCACTATAACTTTAGAAATTGAAACAACATCAGAGTAATTTTAAATTTTTGTGAACGTATAAAATCGTGAATGTATAAGATCGCGAATGGAAAATAGTAAAAATTCTATTATAAGATCGTGAATGTATAAGATCTATCTCTTATCAAGTAATTTTGTGTGTTTATATCTTATTTTCTAATGATATTTTTACTTTTATTCTTTATTTTTCAAGAGTTTATTTGCGTGTGTGGTTATCACATAAATAAATAATTGACGAAAATAGAAGATTTGACCGTCACATCACCAAAAAATAATTGTAATATATAAAAGAGACTAATTGTGAAAAGATTATATAGTTGAGATAATTACTCCTTTCAAGTGAGAAATGGGCCCCACCTCTTTTATTTTCTTTTTAGGGTATTACAATCTTATCTCCCATTAAGGCCTAGTGAAAGATAAATCCGCCACCACTTCACCATGGTGAACCGCTTCGCGTGCCAAAGTTGCGTCCGGAGCCTCCTCGTGTCGTCCCCGAACTTAAAGAATCCCGAGAGAGGAATTTCTAGAACTCCATCCTCCGACGAACACTACGAGACAATTTCTTCCGCCCCGTCTCCTCTCTCCCGTCCTCCGACACCGCATCCTCGCCGAGCGCGGCACCGAGGGCGTCGGCGTCAGTCTTTTGCCTCTTCGACCGGCGGCGCAAGCCCCTGGAAGCGCTCTTGTGGTCGGTGGTCCGCCGCCGCTCGTCATGTCGAAGGCGAAAGTCGTTGTCCAGTCGGACCGAGATGATCCCGTGGAGTGATCGGAGCTCCGACGAACCCGCGATTCTGAGAACTTCTGGACATTTATACTTACGCGATCTACTGCATTAAAATCCATTCCGATAAATACCCGCTTCGCGTTTGTAACGATAACACATAAATCCGATAGATATAGCGGCAGCGGTTATGTCTCGACTCGACTCATCCCTAAACCAATGCTCTACGAATGAATAATATTCAAAAAAAAATATAGATAATATCGTTACTTTCTGATGCACTACACGCAGTACACTAAAAATGCCCTACACACTTTCTACCCATATATATATATATATATATAAGATTTAGTATACCTATCAAGTATTTAATATTTAATAATAATAATTAGTACATTATTAATGAATTAATGATTAATTTTATAAATCATATTTATTAATTTTATAATTTATTCTTGATAAGTATTATATGACATATGATCAATATTTCTACTAATCATAATGCTTAATTAGTATATCAAATTTTATATTAATATAAGGGCATTGAGTAGTGCGTGTAACGCATCAGAAAGTAACGACACTATCTATACAAAAAAATTTAAACATTGTTCATTTATATATAAAGTGTCGTTACTTTCTGTACAAGTGCGCTATATATTTTTTTTCCCTATATATATCATTTTATGTTTTATTTTTGTTTTTCTTATATCAAGTCATTCATCTTTTTTATGATCGGAAAAACATAAATTCATAGGCTTTTCTTTTTTAAAAGAAAAAAGACCTGCACCGTGCAAAAAGTGTATTGGCATGACCTCTTTATAATTTACTTCAATTTTTTCATGATTAACTTTATGATTTCTTTTAAACGATACTCATGCATTGTTTTGTTACTAACAACAACAACAAACCATTATCCCACTAGGTGGGATAAAAAAAATTTCGAACACAAAGATATATTTGTAGTCTGTCTTCTACATAAATGTTGACAGTAAATATCAACTAATTTACATGTACAGATTTGCAATGAAGCCATTATCGTTCTTTTTTTACTAAATAAAAAAGTCATAATATAATATTGTATAATAAAAGGTAAAAAAATAAGATGACTATTAGGAGTAAAATTATCAAGTACTAAAATAACAAAAAAACGTGTATGTAAATATGTGGCAAAGGACGAATATAACAAAGCATTACCAATAATGCGTTGATTTATTGAACTCGACGAAACCCAAGTTCAAGTTTTGATAGCATCATCTTGAAAGAAATGATCTAACCTTCACCTGAATATATGTAACAAAGCATTTGAATGCTATAGCACATGCAAGGACCATCTAATTACCTTACCTACATAGTACATATTTAACTTACTAAACTTAAAATTCTTAAACAAGTGACAACACAAATTTTTTAATCACAGCTGAGTTAATAGGTGACATACTATATCTAATCCAGATTATTAATGAGGATAGTAATATTACATTAACATACTTTAGAATAAGGTAACTTTTTTCAATATTTTGATCATGAAGCCTCATCCTTCTTTTAATTAATAATCAGATAGAATTATTAGCAGATTAATCAGCTTAAAATGTTTATGCTTAACAACCACAAGTTGCTGTACACGAGTGCAAAAAGGTGCACTTGTGAGTCATATATGACCTATGTTCCTATCTTACTTTTCAATCCTGAATACAAAGTAACTTTCTCGCCTTCCTACTAACAAAAATATTACAAATCAGCAGAGCTGGAGAAACTGTATAATTTTTATCAAATAATTAAGATTATTTGACAATGATGACTCTTAAATTAAGAATGTAAGGCCCCTAAAAAAATAAGAATGAAATTGTGTAAAGGTCAATGATCTTTTTTGAAAAGGTATGGATGAATGATCTTTGAAGTGGATATAATCTTCTGCCCCTCCAACCTGGAAACTGTAGTTATTGTCAATCTCCAAAGTAGATTAGGGCCAAATTAGCTAGCATTCAGGTATTTGTTGAAACTATGGTTGTCTTGTGCAACAATTTGCATAATCTGCATTAAGACAAGGAATGCATTAATCCCAACAGATAAAACAAATGAAAACACACCCCATCTGAATGCTTAATTAACCTTTTCAAAAGTCAATATTTTAATAACTCTTAGATTAGCTAGACTTAACCCAGTGCATTCTATATGACCATTGCCAATACCAGGATAAAATTTTATTAGGGCAAAAGATAACACTTTTCATATTCATACTGGGCAGGGTAAAGTTTGAAGACTTTGTAATTAAAGCTCATATCACAAATAATTTTGAAACCTTAACAGCCATAAAAAAAGGCACACATTAAACATACAAGCATATGAATATCAATAAACCTTACGTTGTATCTTATCGAAGATCAAAATTGAAGAGTTCCCTGTGCTTATCTGTTGGATTAGCTAACCACCTGCAGAACATGCATGCAGCTCCCACCACTGAAGTTACAGATAACATTGCTAGGAAACCAAAATGTGAGACATCATTTGCAATAATTGCTACACCCAACATTAGCAACTCGGCTAGGCTAGCAATCGAGAGCTCTGTTGTTCCTATCAAATTTGCCTTGTTATTAGGAATTCCTGTTTGAAGTATCTGAGTACCGACCACATCATATGACATGTGTCCCAGTCTAGAAAGTACCTGTTATATATACATTCAAGTAGCAAATCAATTTAAATACTCTAGGACAGTCAAGTCACTGCACTAAATAAAAAAAATAATGCAAAACTACAACAGATAAAGTGTATCTCATGCAATTTTAGATCCCTGTTGAGAGAGAAAGTTTTCTGGAACTTACAATTAAAGAGAGAAAAATTATCAATGGTGTTTGGTTCTTAATAGAACTACCCCAGTACACAGTGACAGCTGTCGTAAGAAGAAAGGCCTGAACTAACAACCCAGCAGCACCAGCCTGGTAAGAGAAATAGAAGCCTCAACCAATGACATTGGAAAAGCCTAGCAGTAATTAAACATGACAGTGGACTTTATTACCTTCAAAAGACCAAACTCCTTCACAAGACTTGCAGATATAAATGTTGCAGCAAAGCCCATGAAAGAGCATAATCCACTAAAGCCTCCAATTATGGATGGACTTATGCCTGTGAAATTTAAAGCAGTAAATGTGAATTCCAATACCAAACCAAAACAACAAGGACAACGAGCTCTGCAAGTCATACAGTGTGACAACATTCTAGAATTATTGCACATAAGAACGCAAAAAGGCATATAGATTATTCTTATGCATGAAACTGGAACAAAAAGACAGATGAATCTATGAGCATGATTAAATGATTTCTGTTTGTCATTGATGAAAGAAAGAAGAAAATTAGAAGTCAAAGCTTTTGTTACATTACTTAGGTGAGATTAACTTTGGCGCCTGTAGATAAAGAATGTTCATCCTTCAAAGTCATGTCAGAAATGAAGAAACATATATGAGGGTGTTGCCCTTCAATCATAGCAGCATGGAAATGAATAAACATAAATGAGAGATCATAACAAAGGTAAAAGCTAACAGGAGAATCATGATTGACCAAACAAGGCATCAGACTTACCATGATGTGTCAATAATGCAGTCATGATTGCACCTGGAGCAAGAGCAACATTGAAATAAAGAAGCACATATGCCAAACTTGCAGGAAGCACGGGCTGATGCTTATATTCATTCAAGCCATGCCTTATGCAATCTAACCCATTTTCCACTGGAACATAAACAAATAATCCAAATATTAGGCACAACTATAAATAATATTTTCATGCTAGACAAAGTAATCATGAAATATCTCATTACCTAACTTCCGTGCATCAAAGAAAGGGGTATTTCTGACAGTGTCACCATGAAACTTGGAGCAGTCGAGAACACCATCAGAGAGCCTGTTAATTACTTCACCCAATACAATCTGGAAAATGAAATAATGATTTACAGGAAGGAGAGGAACTGTTTTCTAGGATTGAGTAATAAAAGTTGGCAAAGAACTTACAAGAACAGGTAGCATGCATATCATCAAAATACAAGCTAACTTTAGGCATGTTGCTAAATCATACTTTGACAACAGCATACCAAAAACTGAAGCACCAGCTATCTGCAGATATTTAAACTCATAATCATTATTCATATATGTAGTGACCAGAATGTAATTGAACTATGCAATTCATCATAATAATTATCAGGATATAAAGTACATATGATAAACAAAATTAATAATCATCATGGAGAATCATACAGAAGATATCAACATTTCTCAGGTAGGTGCAAAACAGGATTAATAGTCCAATACGATTCCTGAAGCCAATTATGTTTCATGAAGTTCTTAGGCATTGTTGAGCTAGTATCTTTGAGCTCAAGAAATCAAATCATTGCAGGACTGGAAGAGTATGCCTTTGTATCTTTGAGCTCAATAAAGATGTTTTATCCTTTTATTTGAGAAGCAACAGACCTTAACTGAAGGTAAAGGACAGTTATCTAATCTTACAATTGATTATCATACATCTTAAATGAGGATTCAAATCTACGGGCAGTTCTAGAGAGATACTATGCAAAAATGATATGAAGATCTATCAGAACTTGTAAAACCATTGAATTAGATACCTTAGTCTTGCATAAAGAACAATATTACCTCACTGCAAAGGTCGATTCGACTAAGAATGGAATTTGCTTGGGCTAGAGCAACCGGCCTAGATTTTCCTGCTAACTTCAAAGATGACCAAGATATTATATAAGAAACCATCGTAGTCAGCATAATAGAATATGACAGCATTTTAAGAAATTTAAATTACCAGAACTACCCAATCTCGCTCCACAGTCACTCCCAGTGCCAAACCTGCTAGCCTTTCTATCGCCCCAGCAACCACTAGTATGATAAACCATGGTTGGGCAAGCAATAATGCTGGCGAGCTTTGCTTCACAGCTGTCATAGCATATATGATCATTCCAGCCGACAACAGCTGGGCAACTGTCTGAGAGAATACAGTTATTAACAAATGGATATATGTATAAACAAATAATCAGATGACTATCTGATTGAATGCAGAGTTTTTTTTGTGAAAACCGTGATTTTCAAAGGTTATCTTCCTTTTTGTGAGAATGACTTTGGAAATTTGAAACACAAACCTGCACAAAATTCAAACTATGGTATGCAGGAAGTCTGGGAAAATGATCCATAAGCTGGCCAACCAATGGCGCGCCAATAAAGATAGCAAGCTGCCAAAAGAAAAGATCTATTACTACCACCACCTCAAATTTTCACAAGGACCAATATAGCAAATACCTTTGTGAAGAAACCAACGACAGCAATAGGCAACAGACTTGGATGTAAAATAGCAACAGCAGCAGGCCAGATAAAATTCCAACTTTGCTCTACCAGATTTCCAAGTAGGAAGCTAGCATAAAGGGCTGCAATGACACACTATATCATTATGATCATAATTAAAAGTAGAATGAACCACTATGGCTGTTGTTTGAATCAAAACAAAACCACATTTCCAAGTAAAATGGAAGTTTCAAGTGAACTAATATACAGCATTTTGCCAGATATTTCTTTTTTCTTCTAGTATGTAAATTGACTTTACCATATAAACCTGCAGGATGAACTGGAGTAGCCGCTAGTGCATCTTTTTCTACTTCTGATGGAACCTGAAATACAAAAAAAAAAAAAACTTCCTTAGAGAAACCATCCACATAAGGTAGTGACAGCAAATAATAACTTCCGATCATAATAAAATATTCCTACAACTATGTTTACTGGCTAGAAAGACAATCTAAGGGAACCTTTTCATTGAGTAAATTTGGGAGATTGGGGTCAAGAATTTGTTGCTTGAGATGGATAACAGGAAGCGAGGAATCAGATGCACCGGGCAACAGAGCCTCTGATACATCATCCTCGACAGTTGTGCAGTCCACATTGACATCAGCGTTTGTAAGAGAACACTTCAAGGTGAGAAGACCCAATCTGAGACAAAAACAAAATCAAGCTCTCAAATACATCGGAAAGATATCCCGTAGACATTCATATTCAAGAAGCTAATTTTGAAAGTGCATCAGAAATACACTTTGTAAATTTAACAAAAATCAATGAACATGTCAATACCTAAATTAAACTCGCACTTAGTAGACGAACAATTATACAAACCAGAACATAAGGAGTTAGTGCAAACTGAAAACTGCAGCAAATGATCACCTGGGACTCGAGCTCAACGCTGGTGCCGGAACCCTCCCACATCGAAGCGAGCAGGATCGGAGGCCGCAGCCGCGGCGGGGAGTTCGATGGGGAAGAGTCGGGAACAGCGATCGTGCGCACCGGAGGGACGAAGAGGGAGAAGAGGGAAGCGGAAAGCGGGTGACAGTAACCAGCGCCATGGATGCTTCAAAAACCTCCTCCGATCGTCTCCCCTTCTCCAACTCATGCAGCCTTGTCTTCGATAGCGTTCAGTTCTCTTCTAGGGTTAGCAGCTCTCTCTCTCTCTCTCTCTCTCTCCGTGAGCTCTTCGTCTTCTTGGAGCTCTTATCCGCTGCAGTGGAGGCGCCAACGGCGAGGTCGAGGACGAAGAGGGCTTTAAAACGAAGGGAGAAGATTCGCCATGACCCGAGCGATATCGACCGTCCGATCGGAAACGAGCGGATGGTGTTTAGGGTAAGTGGCTGCTTTGGCACCGGCCGTTTTGTACGGTGAACTCGGATGCCATTTTGGCCCTCTGGCAAGTGGCCGCACGCAAACAATTTTTTATGCGGTTTTCCTTTTTTTTCTTCTTTTTATGACGTTTTCTTACAAACGAAATCTTTGCTGATATATACGTTATATTAGATAAGCATTTTAGACACAATTCTTTAACAATTTAGATTTTTGTTATATTTGACACACGTGTAACTTAAAATATACTTTATTAAAAAAATATATGTGCAAAACCCATATTAATACATAAAAATATTAATAATTTTAGTATCGAAAACAGGCTTTAATGTAGTATTTCTGGATTCACTGTGGTCAATTTCATTTTTATAAATTAAAATTACTGGTAACTTTATATATTTGCACACATCAATATGGCTTTATATCCATATTATTATTATGAAAAAGTAGTGAATTGAATTTTTCATGCATTATTTAGATTTTATGAGAAAAAATGCTATAAAGCTGTTAGCCTTGGCTTGCATGTTATTTGAGGAAGATATTCGCGGAGGTAACATCGGCAAGGACATTATATTCCAATCTTCAAGTGGACCAAACTCTTGCCAAATTGTAACACTCCTTGTCAATATAGTAATGGAGAAATATCTTACCCAAGAAAATAATGGAGAAATAGAATTATCATGCCTTTTCTATATGCTCAAAAGATATATGAAATAATCGAACGCTGCTCAAATATGCATTTTGATGTGTATTATATATATATATACATGAGGAAAAGAAATATATTGTACAGTACGTAAAATTAATATTTAAATCTTATATATATATATATATATATGAGAGAAGCACTATTTTGTTTTCATTTCAAAATTAATTATATATATATATATATGTGTGTGTGTGAAAAAGAAATATACCGTGCACGTCTATGTAGCACACAAAATTAATATTTAAATATCATATAGAATAATATATGTGTGTATGTGAAAGAAGTACTTTTTTATTTATATTTCAGATATTTATGTGATTGGATTCTTACTAATACCCATGGATATAATGAATAATACAATATCCTCATATTTATGTTCCATAACTTTTATTTGTATCTATTATTTTCGACTTATTATAATATTTTCCCCAATGTTCTGATAACTAGATAGCAATTCTGTAATTATTATATTGCCAACACTCATCATCTCTTGTTCACTTCATTGTAAGGTAAATTTTTACTATGGTACTCGACTTATATCTTTTTTTTTCAACTTGATCGCCTAACTTTCACATACTATTCCTTTTTTCATCGACAATTTTTTTAACCAATGATAATCAAATTAATGATAAAAATGATGATGTGGTAGCCATATTGATAGGGCGGACCTGATGGAAGTCACGGCCTCCTCCCCAATTTTTCGATATATATATATATATACACACACGTGTATATATTAGTAGTTGGAGTCATTAAATAAAAAAGTATTAAAAAATAACACAATTATGTAGTAGCTTAAGTGGGAGGTAGTTTTAATTTATATCTAGAGGTTTTGGGTTCAAAGCTTATTAATATTTTTTTATTTTTGCCTCTCTCAATTTTTAATACTTTGCTTCTATATATTTATCGTAGGATCTAGATGGCACCAAGAGGGGGTTGAACTGTCGTCTGGTGCTCTGATCGTCCACTGTTGACCCTCGGACGTCTGCAGTTCAAAGTCCGAAGCCTTTGTTCTTAAGTCAAGCTCCTTCGGTCGTACGCCAAACCTTTGGCCGACCGATTTTGGCTTGAGTTCACCTCTTCAACTTGTCTATAGTCGTATGCTGATTGCACATCAATCTTCTCGGACGTTCACTCTTCAGTTGAAGACTTTTGTCAAGCTCCTTCAATCATCCACGCTTCATCTTCGGTCGATCGATCTTGACCTTTTCCAACTTCAACTCATCTTTGGTCATCCGCCGATTGCACATTAATCTTCTCGGACGTTCACTCTCGAGTGAAGTCATTTGTCAAGCTCCTTCTGTTGTCCGTTCTTCATCTTCGGTCGATTGATCTTGATCTGTTCCAACTCTAACTCATCTCTGGTCATCCGCCGATTGCACACCAATCTTCTCGGACGTCCACTCTCGAGTGAAGTCATTTGTCAAGCTCCTTCGATCGTCCGCTCTTCATCTACGGTCGCCCGACTTGACCTTGTACCAACTTCAACTCATCTTTGGTCGTCCGCTGATTGCACACCAATCTTCTCGGACGTTCACTCTTCGGTTGAAATCATATGTCAAGCTCCTTCAGTCATCTGCTCTTCATTTGTTGTCGCCCGACTTGACCTTGTACCAACTACAACCCTTCTCTGGTCGTCCGCTGATTGCACATCAATCTTCTCGAACGTGCACTCTTCGGTTGAAAGTCATTTGTCAAGCTCCTTCGGTCATCTGTTCTTCATCTTCGGTCGATCGACTTGACTTGTACCATCTTCAACTCTTCTCTGATCGTCCGCTGATTGAACATCAATCTCTCGGATGTCCACTCCTTGAGTTGAAGACCTCTGTCAAGATCCATCGGTCGCCCGCATTTCATCTTCGATCAATCGACTTGACTTGTGCCAACACCTTTGACACCTCTATGGTCGTCAACTAATTCTTCCGGAATCCTTCAGACGTCCACTCCTTCTTCTCCGAGAACTTCGGGCGTCCGCTCATACTTCACTGAGATCCTCGGACGTTCGCTCCCTCTTCACTCAGCACTTTGGTCGTCCGCTCATTTCCCAATGAGATTCTCGAACGTCCGCCAAATCTTCTCTTGACATTCTTCGAACGCACGCTCATTTCCACTGAGATCCTCGAACGTCCTTTCTTCCTTTTGACATTCTTCGGACGTCCTCTGACAATTCATCAAATTCCTTGGACATCCACTGTTCCTTCTGTCAGATGGTCTGGTCGACCGCTGCTTTGTCTCTTCAGCCCTCGGACGACCTCTATCTCCTCATCAGTCGTCCGCTCATCCTGCGGTCGTCCGATATTCAGTTCACCTCAGACCTGACAAACTTCTAGACATCCACTTGTTTTTACACCAAGACTTCGAACGACCTTTATCTTCGTATGATATCCATCGGTCGTTCGCGCTCCATCTTCGGTCGACCGATCTTCTTTTTATCATTCCTTTGGTCGTCCATTGCTTCATTTCATGAGCCTTCGGACGTTCACTTCAACATCGACAATCTCCTGATCGTCCACTGTCTTCATTCTGAAACCCTTGGACGATCATTGTCTTCTCCCTTCAGCTCTACGGTCGTCCGCTCTTCATCTTCGGGCGACCGTTCCTTCTTTAGCCATATCACCTCTTCGGTTAAGTCTCATCACCGGTCGTCCACTTCTCCTTGGACCGCTCATTCTCCAAGCTTTTTACTGTTGACGTAGAACCATCGGTCGCCCACTATTCTTCACTAGGCGACCTCTCCTGTTCAACCTTATCTTCGGTCGTCCACTCAACACCTTTGGTCGACCGCTCAGTACTTTACTTCACTTCTTTAGTCTTTGTTTTTCACATCAATCGACCACTTAGTATCCTTTGGACAATCGCTGCACACATATGATTTTTTCCTTTATGTCTTCTCTGTGCATAGGTCGTCTGTTCTTCAGCCTCGATCCACCTATCATTCTCTGAACATAAAAATCTTGTCTTTTAAAGATAATTTCAACAAGTTCATTAGTATTGACTAAGTTTTCTCACAAATTTGTGATCACAAAATAATCTCGGGATCCTAGATTCAATAATTTTGGCCCCTTAAATTTTGTCCACTAAATTTTACGAAATTCCTACTGACGATGTGATTGGAACTTTTATTGTGATCGGTGTAAACCCTTCAAAGATGCATCCATATTGTTGGAACAACTGAAGTTATTTGATAATGTTGTATATAGGAGTTTGGGTGGTAGTTCACTCTCCTTTTTACCAACTTAGGCAGCATGAATATTCCAACATCATCCGTCTTCTACAACATGCTTACAAATATTCTATGACATAAGTTTGGGCATATGAACTTGATCAAAATGCACTTTGTCACTTGCCAAAATTACTTAAAGTTAGGGACGGAACGAGGGAAAAAAGTAGGGAGGATCGAAATATGTAAAAGCAAATTACTAAAAATTAGAAGAATCGAAATACATAAAAATAAATTCTTAATAAAAAGATACTATTAAGAATTGAACACGGAACCTATAGATGTTTGTCAAAAATATTTATTCACTTATGCAATTAGATAATTTTACTATGTATATAAAATTTATTTTATTTATTGATTGTGATTATAGTATATACGTGTACATACATATATATATATATATATATATATATATATAAATCGAAAAGTTAGGGGAGTCGAGGTCCCTTACCTATAGTGTGGTTTTGCCCTTGCTTAAAGTCATTTGATCTATTGAGATTTAAAATATAACAACCCCAAACCCACACTTTGTCACGTGGCAAAGATGTGGTCCTGGAGATGTTATGCGTCACGCTATACCTTGACTTAATCTTGACCTTTTGACTGGTTACAAAAATGAGGAATAAAAAGAACAATGAAATCAAGGTTGGGATGACTAAAAGGTCTAATAGATAAAAATGTGAAAGCTAAACAAACTGAGAGTTTACATGTCTCTCAATAATAAGGAGTTCAATATCTTGACAGACTGTCATACAACTTAATTATTCAAAAATAGAGAGACCTTATGATAAAAGAGACTCAGAAAACATCAATGTGCAAATAGGATCCACCACGAGCATCAGTCATCGCACACACCACCAACATAAAAGATCCACCACAACTTAGTTACTTGTGGGATTCAACACAGGAGAAACAATATCCCATGAACATAAAACGCTTAGTATGTAAGGCAACAAGTACATAAGATAAGTAATAACCATTAGCATGAATAAGGATATCCACATGACATTAAATCAAACTTTTCATATTCAAATCATTGATCAACATAATAAGCAACATCAATCTAAGCTTGTCATAATCATAAATAGATTTATGCTTTGGAACAACCTCAGGAGTTCAACTATGCAATTTACCCTAAAACAACATCAGAAGTTCATTGATACAACCTACCCTGGAATAACAACAGGGATTTCATAAAATACTATCTACTATAGAACAATCAGGGATATCCACAGTATCCTGGAACAATTCAAGATTATATCTCTACCTTGGAACAACATCATGACATCAACAATATACATGATCAATGTAATAGTGTAAGTACTTTAATATGAAATATCTTTAGCAATCTTATATCTTATCTCATTAATGTATTCAAATGACTCTGGGGTAATTTAATTAATTGTTCATGAGTCTTTCAGGTACGTCTGCTAGTGGTGGTGCACTAACCACAGTTAATGCCCTAAAAAAGGGAGGATGCATGTGTATCCTCTTTGTTGAACAATGGGAGCTAGCTAAACAACAAGAATCACGTAGAGGCCACACTATCCGTCCTATATCATTAACATTGCGGCTCCAAATAATAGTCAGCATCATATTTATGTTATTATTAAATCTTGTACCCTTACCTCAACAAGATCCTTAAATTTTATATTGTCTAATATCTAAAGTTTAACCTATCTAAAATCAAGAGCAAGGGTTCTGATTTAAGTCTATTGGGTCGAGGACGCGGGCTGTGTTGCTAGAACACGGTCCATGTCCTATGGGGGTCAACACAAAACGATTCAGGGTGACGCGAGCCGTGTGGTGTCTAGGGTTTCCCGCCGCCACATAGCTTGTTGCGCTCCACATTCACCTAGCGCGTTCCACGCCTACCCATCGCCCTCTGCGTCCACCCAGCACGCTCCGCGTCCGCCTATCATGCATTGTTTCGTCCGTCCACATTACCAGTCGTGCTCGTGCGTCGTCCATCGTGCATAACCCGTGATGTCTCTCGCGTGTATCACCCTCAACACAGACAACGGAAAGATGGTACGGACCGTGTGATTTCTAGGGTTTTCCGCCGCCACGCATCGTCATGTTCCACGCCCGCCGTGCCTGTGTCGCCTGGTTGCGTCCCGCGTGCGATTGATCATTCATGTCGCACCTGTCGAGTTGTTAGACTCACTCCGAGCCCGTGTTGCCGGGTCTTAGGGTTTGCTAGGCTGTCGCACTGCGCTCCGCATCGGATCCACACGACGTGGTCCGTGTCTGATCTACGCGGGTCGTGTCCTGTCGTCCTCTCCAAAGCTGGCCATCGCGCGATATTGCTGATTTTCTGGTAGTTTCTGGGTCCGATCACAACGAGTTCATGGGGGAAACCTCCTCTTTCAATGCCCTCTCGAATATAAAACAAATCTCTAAAAAAATGAGGGGGAAATCCGTACAAACATGCAAGGTTTATAAAATCATCTTATGTATGAGGAATTCGCTCGGGAACATAACTTTGGGTTCGTCGGAATTTGTTCTGCGCGTTCGAGGCGTCCTCTCCGGCGTCTCTCTTACTGAGATCGTGGTTCTTCTTATCCTAGGTCGGATAAAACACATGGGATGAGAGAAGGGTCGAAGAACAAGCAGGAAGACGGGGAATTGAGATTTTTCTTACCTAGAGCCGACCATAATTTTTATGAATAAAAATATGTGGCTCAAAGGGTTATTTATAGTGCTTTTTACCTCCCCCCCNATTGCGAGTTACCGGATCCGGGTATTACATAAAATGCATCGTGAATTTCTCAATTAGGTATGTAGACTAAGATAATCTCCTTGAAAGGATTTGTGTCTGAAATGAACTAGACTTATCGTGACACTAAATTAATTATATTCACTTAATAAAATTTCAATATTTTTTTTTAAATTTAGAGGTACTTTCTTTTTCTAATGCAAAGAATTTAGGTATACAATCATTTGTCGAAGTCGAGTTTTTCTGGACATATCACAAGTCAAAGACAACAATTTGAAATTTGTTCCCTTGTATGTTTTAATGGTTACATTTTATACTTCCACAATTTGCTGAGGATGAATCTTGATGCGATTATCAATTGATCGTCTTCATTGTATCCTTTTAGGCTTTTAGTGAGGCGAGGAGCTCAGCTGGCCGTGCTTGAAGGGGTATGCCACCATGTTTAGGAGAATACATGGAGTGAGTTTAATCTTGATTTGCAATGTCTGTTGGTGTTTGCAAGCAATGATTCATGCATGTCTTCTCACATTGGGCTCTAGTGTGTTATGAAAGGGTGTGAGCTACTCATTCTTCGTTATATTCCAATGTCGCTTATTTATGTTTTGAGATGCATATATGCATAAACTCAATTGGTTCTCTTATTCATTCAAGGAGAAAACTTAAATCTATAAGGGGTTGTTTGATTGGAGAATTTAAAAACCTTGGATTAGGAATAATGTGTGTTAGAATAATAGTAATCTTGCACAATTCTAATTTGAAGAATCAAAAGTTGTTTGGTTGTAGTAAGTGTGATGTTTGGTTGATATGAGAATATACAATAATAAAATAATAATATTTTTTTAAAAATAAAATATGTTTAAGTTGAATAAAATATATTATAATTATTTAATACAATATATAATGATTTATGATAATTAGCATTAACGAAAATATTTTGTTGTTTGAATAAAAAAGAAACAAAATAAATGATAATATATATATATATATATATTAATATAATAATATATATTTTTATTATGATAGTACTAATATAGTGATAATGACAAACTAAAAAAGCAAAATTTATTAATTTTATTAGTATATTTAGTTTCATTTATAATAGTACAAGTAATAATATTATAACTATAATTATAAAATTAAATATATTAATACAAAGATACCTTAAATAACTATATAAAAGTTAAATAAATAAATAAATACTTGTTAATCCAGCCAATTCCCGCTAATAGCATGAATTCAAAGTGGAAGGACTTAAGAAGAGAGTGGTATCATCTCCTACCGTGATTGAGAATAAAATTATAATGATTATTTTTGACAATATTAATTTTATTTCAATCATGTTTAATTGCAAATACAAGAATAAGACTTTAATCCAGCTCTTGTTCTCGTATCAAATAATCGGTAAGTGTTTGTGTGTGTAGTGCATACATACATATATATATATATATATATATATA
>LTAE01001690.1:34714-46278 GCA_001647135.1 Pontederia paniculata | reverse complement strand
TATATATATATATATATATATATATATACGATTATAAAAAGAGGTACAAGAAAAAATATTATATTATAATATAATATGTGCCTGATAAAAAAAATTAAAAATAAAAAGATATATATAAATTTTATTGATAACATTCGAATCTAAAAAAAAATTAATATTTGAATTGAGAAATAAATCACTAAATCACACTCTTATTTTCACGTTCCTTCTCTTATATATGTGCCCTATCGAAAAAAATTATTCTGTATATGTCCAAAAAAAAGACAAAATATCGTGGACATGAGTTTCATCTTTTTGTTTCCTTCTTCAAAGTATAATGAGTCCTTTTGGGTGATCTTGTGGATGACTTATATCCGAAATGAGATAATTGCAATATTTAGCGGCGCCGATTCTCCAACTCACGCGACGCTAACGGTTATGCGCATCGGTCACATGTTGGAGTATCGGCCCACCATCGAGCCCGACTATTCTGATGTCGCCTCAAATTGGGTGCATGGTTGTGGCAGGTGAGACTCTCACGAAGATTTTTTGCGTTCACAGGGACTCAAATTCGAGACCTCTACTTAAGCGAGGAGGAGCCGCTAACCACTCCACCCCGACTTCCGTTGGTGATAATTGCAATATCTGATTTCAAGTTGTATTGAAAAGTTTTGGTAGTTATGCAGCATTCGTTGTATATATGGCTGGAGTCGCATGTGATCATATAGTTGGAGAAGATGATCATCAATCGGCACAATGAAGACGATCTACGAGGACGAGATGACCAACTAACAGGAAGGAAGATTATGGAGGGCGACACGGAGATGGGGTACATGGTAGAGAAAAAAAAAAACGATGAAGGGAGGGCTAGGTTAAAGTGTCAGAAAAACTTTAATGCAATATACTAGAAAGAAAATAATTAATGTAATAGTCAGGTGTCATGAAGAAAGAAACAGCCATGTTAGTGTGCCAACATAAAAATTATTGATAATCAGCCAATATGTTCAAAAAATTTTCAATTAGATGATAGTGTAGTTAAAAATTTTAAGTTTAACCACTATTTAAAAAGGTAATATAAAGTTGAGTGATCATGTTAAAAATTTATTTTCTTTGCCCGTGATGCATTTTATTTCATGAAATATTTTATGAAATTATTATTAAATTTAATAAACATACACCCTATTTAAGTAGGATGCATTGTGTATCATGTCATTTAAATTATTGTATTTAAAATATGCTATAGATACAAATAAGTAAAAAATATAAATATTAAATAAATTATTTATTTTTAATCATATATCTTAAATTTAATGATTTAAATAATATAATACACTGTACTCTACTTAAATAGATTATATTTTATTTAAATTCAATTATCATTATATATATATAGTTTTGGACTCATTTTGGCCATAAAAAATAGTATAAATTTGTAGTTAATATGAAATTTATGCTCATTTAATCTAATGTAAGGCCTTTTCACCTGTCGACTGTTGCACTTGCAAAAATTAATTGTATGTCCTTATATGGGAAAAGGTCATCATCATATCATCACATATCCATGGATGCAGAAGAATAAGATAGCGTTTTTTTCTCATCCTTTCATCCAACTACTTTTTTTTCTCTGAAACTTGAGGACATAAAAAGGACAGCTGAAAAAATAAGAAGAAGTCCACACAAAATTAAATGATGCTTTTGTGACAGCAACGTGATTATTCTTTTTTAAGCTTAGAGTCTTAGACACTTCAGCACCATCAATTTACAGATAAGCATGCTCTTTCCCAACTTTGTGGATCAAGAAAGCAACTCAATTGCTTGCAAGAAAAATGAAGAGAATTGTGAGAAAAAAGAACTCAAGGTTGAGAATAAGCAAGAAGGAGAGAAAAATGAGAGGTCCACAACAAAGACAGAGGCTACAAGGCAAAGAAAAAAAAAGTACACAAGAAAAATATTATAGTGCCATGAGAACTTTTTTAGCAATGAAGTAAAAAAAATAGAACATGAAAAAGATACTATTAACAACACAGCCAAAACAAAAATGATCAAATTAATTTGGTTAGAATTATTTAAATATAATTTATATAGTTTTTGTGATCATGAGAGGACGATGAAGTGTCAACTATTGATCCATGAAGGAGAGCAACCAAAGTTTGGCTTTCCAATGTTTGCAAAGTTGAAGAAGAGTGCCAGCCGACTCGTTTAACACAAAATTCCAAGCAGTAGCCAATGGCTCAATTTGGCCATACCACAACCAAGCCACAGATAAGAGCTTTGAATTCATCAATCAATTCCTTTCAAGAATAATACAAACTTTAAATTGTCAGAAAACTATCTCAAAATAATTTCATGATATATTTAACTGACATTCTTTTTTCCATAAGGTAACAGAAATGTACCTATTTATTATTTAATTAATTAACTTATAACAATATGTTAATAACAAAATTGATATTAATTATAGTTATTATATAATTCAAGGATAACTTATATAATTTCTATATTAATCTAAATAATTAGACATCATTTATTTATTGAATATAGTGAGGGGGATACGGTGTAACTCATTTTTTAAAGATAATATAAAATATAGCTGTCTCATATCCTCGTCAAGTAAAATGTTTAAAGGTCCAATATTTTTTTAATGCTTCCTTGAGGTCAAAGAAAGAGTTGAAGACAAAGGTTGGGCATTTATAAAATCCACCTTCAACTATTTTTTTTCTCTCTACAAAAAAGTGCTGCCACTTTTAGATAGATAAAAAAAAGATGCTCATCTGTCGTCCTAAGAAAGAATTAAAAAGAAAGGGAGCAATCCAAATACACTATTTTAACAGATCAAACAACTGTGCATGTCTGCATGCATGAATCATAATCCAAAAGCCCTACACATGATAATTCACAATAATGTCAGAACATGCCTTTTCTCCATATCCTATACTCATGATTGAGTCAATTCACTCCATCTACAGCTAAAAATGTCTGCCTTTATAATGCTCATTTTAAGGAAAGTACATGTATGCATTAAGGAAGGAAATTGTAATAGTAAGTAACTAGTAAGTATAATAATATACAGTGAACACAGAGAATGAGATAGAGAAGTGCCACCCTTTGTCCACCAGTGGTGGCAACTGCCAAATCTCCTTTTGGAATTGGAAGAAAAAAAGTTGTGGCTTTTGGAGTTCACCAAAAACAAACTCATGAAATAAAAAAAAAACAAGACACCTTACATTGGATTGAGATGTTGATATATATTTTAGTTTTGGTTGTGAGATGCTGATTTATATTTTATACATCATATAAATTGTTGTGTCAGGCCTTCCATTAATATTTCAGACAAGTTTACTTAATCACATATATATATATATATATATATATATATATATTAATAATAATAAAGAGGAGAGAGAGAAGTAAGCAAAATTCCCCCACACAAGTAACAATAACAGCACACAAAGGATAGAGTAAGAAAAAGGAGAAGAAAGGAGGCAAGAAAAAAAGGAGCATCTTTTGAGCTAAAAAGGGCCCAACTGCAAGATTCAACAGCAAAAATAGCTTCATGAGCAGCTGCCGCAGCTACTGCTTTGTTTCGCCATCGCCGCCGCGGCCACCAGCACCACTCCTTTGATTGGCCTTTCTTCTCCGCGCGTTCTCTGAACCAAAAAGGCGCCACCTTTGGGACTTCTCCGCCATGGAAACTCCAGCGGAGGAGCTCCTCAAGAAGATCCGTGACCTGGAGGCTGGCCACGCGTACCTGAAGCAGGAGATGTCACATTGGGGCACTCATCTCGCAGGCTGCAGCGGGAGAGCCAGGGCACGGACGGCGGCGCTCCGGATGGCGTCGCCGACGACTGCAACGGTTCCGGGCTGTCAGAGAGGCAGTACCTGAAGATTCTGCAGTCAATGGGGCAGTCCGTGCACATATTTAACCTCGAGGGCCGGATAATTTATTGGTCAGTTGGTGTTTCTCTCTGGTTCTCCCATTTCGTTTCTTGATCCTTTGTGGCCTCTGGTCAACTACACGCCGATTCGATCACGGCCTGTGATTTCATGGGAGTTTCTTGGTGTTTTCTGAGAGAGAGCAAATAATTCGATATGCATTTGGAGCTTGCAGCTGCTTGACGATTCGGGGGCCTGTCTGGTCATTCTAGTGTAAATCAATGCTTAAAACTGATATTCATTGCATTGGCACATAGCAGTAACTTATCCAATCAATTTCCATGCACCAATTCAAATATATTTTAGCTTTTTAAACTCACAGTTCAATTATCTTTCTGCTTATCTCTGTGATTGTACAAAGTTTGCCTCTTGAGAAATTGACTTGCCCTGGAAGTGTCTCAGATATAAATGATCATATGAACATTTAGTTTGAAACTCTGATGATTCGCGATGGTGTTTTCTACAGCTGTTTCTTTTTTTTCTGAATGCTATGAAGCAAATTAATTTGTTCTGGTTGTCGAATTCATCATCTTATTGTTTCAGAGACGTCATGTTGTAGCTTCAAATGGTTCTTTGTGCAGGAACCGGTCTGCGGAACGGCTTTATGGTTATTCAGCATCAGAAGCTCTTGGTCAGGATGCTGTTGAACTACTTGTGGATGCTCATGACTTCAACATCGCAAGTAACATTATTCATCGTTTAGCAATGGGTGAAAGCTGGACAGGGAAGTTCCCTGTGAAGAATAAGATGGGAGAACGTTTTTTAGCAATTGTCACAAACACCCCGTTTTACGACGATGACGGTAGTTTGCTTGGCATCATTTGTGTGTCCAGTGATTTCCGGTATTTTCAGGACACAGCATCCACAAATCCTCAACCAGCCATCTGTGGCATTCCCAATCGGCCTAGAATTGGTTTTACAAGTAAATGTGGTTCCGAGTCTCAGCAACCTCTCCAAGTTGCTATCGCCTCCAAAATCACAAATCTGGTGAGTGCATTGTTTCCAATTCAGAAACAAATTGATACATTCATGTCATGGAAGCACCTAAAAATATTATCCCATTGTCCAGTATATTTCTGCAATAATTGTGAATTTATCTTTTCTTGTTTGTTCCAATTGAATCACCTAAACAGGCCAACAAAGTTACAAACAAAGTCCGTTCTCGTGTGAGGGCTGGCGAAAAAAATACAGAACGTGATGTTGTAAGTGGAGGTAGCCAACACTCTGAGCATGATGCCATTTCTTCAGATCATAAGGAGGATGGTGCTTCAAGCGGGTCTAGTACACCAAGAGGGGAGGTTCCACATTCTCCTTTTGGAATTAATTCAACAACTGTCATGGATGAAAAGTCTCCTAGCAAGGCAGCCAAATCTAGTAATGAAGGTGAAGGAAAGACGAGGATTCAGAAGATAATAAGCTCAAAAGCAGAAGCATTACTAGCAAAGAAGGGAATAGCATGGCCCTGGAAAGGGCAAGAGCAGGATGGTGGGGATACGAAGAATCGGTTTGTTTGGCCATGGATACATTTTGATCATGAAAATGAAAACCATCAGATGAAGGCTTCTGAATCTACTGTAAAAGAAGAACTTCAAGCTTCCGAGAGCCTCCGAAGTGGCAATAATGAGGCATCAGGATCCTGGTTGTCTCTGACTGCAAACAGCACGAGTAGTGTCAGCAGCACGGGTAGCACAAGTAGCAGTGCCATTAACAAAGTGGAAATGGACATTGATTGCTTGGACTATGAAATTGTATGGGAAGATCTTATAATTGGTGAACAGATAGGTCAAGGTAGATATCCAACTTAATTATTAAGTCACAAAAGAGCATACAGTTGTTTTTCTAAAAGATGACATTTCCAGCTATTTTCATTCTTTATTTTTGTGTTATCAAAATGGTAACTAGCACTTTATGGCTCTTTGCTTTGTGTTGTTATGTCAATGATGATTGTGCTCTTGCACATTTGATTCTCCTTGATTTATCAACTTCAACTTGTATTCCAATTAATATCTTCTTGGCCGAATCAATGCATCAATATATCACCTGTAGATCCTTGAATATCGTAAAAGGAATTTAAATTTAGCATTGTGATATGTTGTTGATAGGGTCGCTTTATTTTGAAAAATTCCCCAGTATTTGCTTTATAAGTACATGCAGTAAACTGTTGTTAATACAAAGAATGCAAGGATGTAACAATTGATTTTCTTTACTTTTTATTCAAAGATAAGTCTAGTTGTTTTATGATTCCTTCTCTTTACTAATGTATGATATATCTTCTGCTTCTGAAGGTTCTTGTGGAACCGTGTATCATGCTTTATGGTATGGCTCGGTAAGTTGGTTTTTTTTCTTATCCATTGGAAGTTGCTCAACCACTTTCATATCAGCAATAACCTATGCAAAATCTTGCTTAAAGCTTTCACTTGTTATTTATTTTTTAAGTATTGCTTAACATCATCTTGTTTCAGCTATGCGATTAATCATGTTTCCCATGTTTCATTATTCAAGTTGCCATTTAAGAGCATGTTTTCATCAGTTAATATACAAAGAAACAACCCCTCAAAAATATACAAAGGAGCATATGAACCACATTACTTTTTATTTCATTTAGGTGATAAATGAGGCTATGACATATTGAAAAGTAGAATTGAAACTGGATAAAGCATTTTCTGTAAATAAAGTGAGTACCCTACCACTCTGACAGGAGATGGTTGGTTATGAGCCAGATTACTTGCGGCAACAGGTGTATTAGATAATAGCATGATATTCATTAATTAAAAAATGACATATATGTGGTTAAATTTGTCCCGATTTTCATTGTCTATATTACTCTACAGGATGTGGCGGTTAAAGTGTTCTCGAAGCAGGAATACTCGGACGAAATCATTAATTCCTTTAGACAAGAGGTAATATTAAAATGTCATGTTGCACTTCTTGCAAAAGTTATACTTATGTCTGTACTTTCTGTTGATATAGAACCTTACATCTCCCTTTCTACTTTCTTAGTTACCCTTATCATATTTATTCATAACTTTTTTAGAAGATTTATTCATAACCTTTTTGTGAAATTTGTGCAATTAACACTGGAAATAATTTCCATGACTAGTCAGATCAATGTAGTAACTTCACCAGTCTTCTAATTAAAGAATAAATGTTTTATTCATACCTCATTATAAGTGAATGTCAACTTCGGGTCTTTCAAAATAAAATGATTTCTTACAATTTATATTATCTTGTAAACTTTAAAGGTATCTCTTATGAAGAGACTTCGGCATCCAAACATACTACTCTTCATGGGTGCTGTTACTTCTCCTCAGCGTCTGTGCATTGTGACAGAGTTTTTACCACGGTTTGTTCTGGACTTTTCTCATTCTTTTTCTGAACTCTGTTATTAAATTGCAGAGAAATTGCCCCAGAATATCTCTTGTTAGGCCTGAGCAAAATGGGGTTCGGGACCGGGTCTCAAGAAACATGATTGGGTCATCCTAAATTAACCGGGATGAACTGGTTATCCTGATTTTATTTATTTTATTAAATTTAAAAAGATTAAAAAAATATAATATTTATATAAATATTAATTATTAGTAATTAAAAACTCTTTTTTTATTATGCAATAAAATCATTTCATATATCACATATTTAAAATAAATAATATAATATGTAAATATTACATATATAAATTTCATTATGTATTTATCTATTATAATATAAAGTAACCAGGTTTAAATCCGGATGCTAATTGGACAAGGTTTTTGAACAAACGGACCCGATCCTGACCCGGATATATTCCGGACCGGGAAAATTCCTGGAAAGTCAGACCGGACTGGGCCAAGGTGACCGGGTCATACTCAGCCCTATTTGTGGTCTATCTTAAAAAGAGAAGAGACAACATCTCTGGTCTAAATTGAAAAATGCAAAACAGAATGCAGGCAGTCAAGATTATTATGTATGTACAAAAAAAGAAGAAATGATGATGCACTCTATTTTGGAGGTAAATATAAAAGTTCTTTTAGTGCGGAAATTTGAGAGAGACGGAAGTATCACACTATTGTGGTTATGACTCCATAATCTCCATTTAAGCATACCATGACTAAAAAAGGTGAACATTGGGACAATAAGATACCTGGAATGTTGAGGTGAAGCAAAATAACTATTTGCAACCTTTCATTTCTATTCTTTCTGCAGGGGCAGTTTGTTTCGGCTGCTTCAGAAAAACACAGTCAAGCTGGACTGGAGGCGTCGCATTCACATGGCCATAGACATTGTAAGTAAAGCTTCCAAACAAAAGTCACTGGTTAGTTATAGTAACCAGTTTCATACAGTTGATCATGCGTACGAGTTAGGGTCATAGTTATGATCTGGATTCTTAAGGATGCAGTTCCAAAGTTTTAATAGAATTAAGGAATCATAACCCAATTCCTTTACACTGTTGAGATTTTTTTTTTTCAGAAATAGTAGATAAAGTAATATGGTTCTAAAACAATCCATGATATAATTTGCTCTGAGATTTTAGTTTATTACAAGCCATTAGCTGGGTATACCAAGAGAGATGTAATCAAATCTCTTTAGAAAGAAGATCCTTTTTTGTCTCATGGTAGCATGCTCCAGTTCCCTTACGAAACTTTCGTTATTGGGTTAGCCATACACTTTACATGTTTCTGCTGGCGCTTCAAAGGGCTTAGATTCGGGTGTAAGCCCCGAAAGCCTTTAGGTACTTAATTAAGTAGGGCGAGCAGCCCTTAAAGAAAATCAAAGGCTCTTCACGGCCCTCGAGAACAAACATAAAGAAATTAAGGCCGGGGGGTAAGGGACTCGTGTGGAATGCCTAATAGTGAAATATCTGTAATATCATTCATTTTCAGGCAAGAGGCATGAATTATCTCCATCATTGCAACCCTCCTATTGTCCATCGGGATTTGAAGACGTCAAATTTATTGGTCGACAGGAATTGGACAGTGAAGGTGCATATCTCTTTCCAAGATGACATTTGCCTATTGGGTCTTCAGGGAAGTTTTTTGTTCACTCTCATCTTCATACTTGCAAACAGGTTGCTGATTTTGGGCTTTCCCGTCTGAAGCATGAAACGTATTTGACAACAAAAACAGGAAAAGGAACGGTATTATTAATCTCCTTCATTTATTCCTTTGGCCTTAAATGAATAACTTGATACTCATGAGTAAGTTCTTACCTCGGCTTACTTTCTTCAATTTGCCTATTTTCAGCCACAATGGATGGCTCCAGAAGTTCTTCGTAATGAACCTTCAGATGAGAAGTAGGTTAAGAAATTAATTTGTCTTTGGTATGCCATTTGGTGTTACACTTGCCAGCTTTGTTTAAGAACTCTTCTGTATCTTCATGTGCAAAAATAGGTCAGATGTATACAGTTATGGAGTAATACTCTGGGAACTTGTTACTGAAAAGATCCCTTGGGTTCATCTTAATTCGATGCAGGTATGTCAAATTTGATATTTCGTACACTGTCTAATGTTCTTGCATTTTAAAAGGCCTTTGTTCCAATAAGACATAATGGAATCCTTAAACTCTTTTTAAGGATTATGCATTAATTGATAATGATCTCTGTTGGTCAGGTCATTGGAGCTGTAGGATTCATGAACCAGAGGTTGGAGCTTCCCAAGGACGTGGATCCACAGTGGGCTCCAATAATTGAGAGCTGTTGGCATAGGTTGTTTACTCTTCCATTATTTTTTTTCTTAAAAAAGACGTCGTCTTGATGTTTGAATCATAGTGGGAGTAACATATCAATTGCTATTTGGTTGCAGCGATCCGCAGCAGCGCCCTTCATTTCAGGAGTTGTTGGACACATTCAAAGATTTGCAGAGGCAATACATTGTCCAGAACCAGATGCAACGATCTACAGCCGGAGAAGCAACAACTACAAAGATGAATGTTTCATGATTGAGGGAACCGGGTTCATTTTTTTGTCATCTGATATTGGAAAGAAGGAAATGACAATTACACCTTTTCCTTCCTGGCGGTGGCTTGTTCCATCATGGATGATAAGCTGTTGCCCACATATCCTACAAGCACAAATGCTGCAAGATTAAACAGTTTCAAGACAATGCAACACAGCTCCATGCTACTAATACCAGTAAACAGGGAGAGCAACTTCATCACAATCTGGAATAATTATACTGACCATCAAATGCCTCTTTTCCTATATATAAGAATCCATCAGTGATCTAAGCAAAGTGGAGAGAGGCACTTGCGACTGCGAAAAAAATGTAATGACAGAGTTTATCAAGGATTGAGGAAGGGTTTGTATTTTATAACAGAACAAAAGGTTTGTGTTGTAGTTGAATATCTTTTCTTGTTTATAATGCCTCCCAGTGTGGCAGCAGACCCGGACTAACAGCTTGTAAAAGGAATCCCAGGATTTCTTAGCATGTAGCGTAAAGTTTGTTCTTCTCAGTTCTTGAGGGCTATTTAGCTCCTATATTAGTTTTTACCAACTTTGTTACTCTTTTCAAATTTGACTTCAACTTTGTTTCAACATGGCAAAATTATAGAATATAGAAAGAATTTGATGTACAATTTTTTTTTACACCCAATTCTTTCATCAGAAGATTTGTAGTAAAAAAAAGCTTTTTTTTTCTCTTAGCGTCTGATCTAAGTTATTAAAATATTGCTTTTCACCTTTTCTATCAATCAATGTTGTAAAACTCGACCCCGCTCGGTCGGTCGGACCAGTGTCCGGAGCCTAAAATGGGCCATGGGTCACTCTAAATTCGGGGTGCCAATTGATCCGCTTTGACCCGGTCAAACCCAGGTTGAACCGCTCAACCCGGCGGGTTTGATCAACCCGACAAAAAAAATATTTTTTTCAAATAGTAAATAGAAGTTTAGTTTAATTTTTTAAAGCAATAAATAATATACTTTATCATATAACTAAATTTTGAAATAATTACGTTAAATAAAAAACTTAATGAATCAATCTAAAGTATTTAACAAGTATCTTAAATAATCAATTTAGAAGTTTAGTTTAATTTTTCAAAACTAAATAATCTACTTTGTCATGATTAGTATTTAATAATTATCTATTATTTATCTTTGATAATTGAGTACTATTATAAATTGTGAATTAGAATTAAAAAATATTATGTTATTATATCAATAATATGTGCTCATGTATTATGATTTTATACCTAATATTTTACTTTATATTAATTTATTATTATCCGGTTCGACCATTCGGTCTGATCAGTCCGACCTGATCGTCGAGCTATCCGGATCGAATTTTAAAACATTGCTATCAATAGCTCTAATTCTTCTATCAACTTTTTTTTTATTAAACTACCTCTAGAGCACTGAACTCGCCGGTCATTCCCTGCTCGCTCTGTTGCAAGCTCGCCACTTGCTGCTCTGTCGGGCTGCAGCGAGCTTACAAAACGAACAACAAGCTCGCAAGAGCAGAGCGACAACTTTCGCTGCTTCCTCAGAAATCTCATTATTCATCAAATAGAGCATCATTCTCAGAAATCCCATCATTCATCAAAAGAGCATCATTCAACAAATGCTCTGACACCCTTCTCACCTATGAATTCGGTATCATTTCGGTCATCTTGTTATGTGATTGCGTGCCTGAGAGAGAGAGAGAGAGAGAGAGAGAGAGAGAGAGAGAGAGAGAGAGAGAGAGAGAG
>LTAE01001690.1:8077-34651 GCA_001647135.1 Pontederia paniculata | reverse complement strand
AGAGAGAGAGAGAGAGAGAGAGAGAGAGAGAGAGAGAGAGAGAGAGAGAGAGAGATGGTAAGTGTAATAAAAATGTCACCTCATAAAGTTACAAGGAACAAATTTAGAGAAATAGAAGTTGAAGGGTAGCTGGTGAAACCTGCAGGTTAAATGTCGTTGAAGATCAAACAAATGTGTATGACCGGACAGTGGAACTGATTGCCAAGAAAATTTAACTGCAAACCAAATCAAATTCGCCACCAGATAGCATCGTGATTGAAGAAAGATTTATAAAATATAAACTTGAGGTCCGAAGAAGTTCTAACAAAATCTCAATAAATCTACATTGGTTTTGGCGTTGAGCAAACAGTAACAATTGCATGACAAAACAGCAAAAATACCCCAGCGCCTGAAAGGGTTGATATCTAAGGTAGAACATATCATTAAAGGAGAAACCAAATGTCTATTGTTTCCTCACAAGTTTTCACATCTCCACTGAATCAGCAATGTCAAGAAAATTGCATCAAAAAGATTGATGAAGGAAGCTTTCAGCGAAGTAAGAAGCGAACTGCTGCAACCGCATCGCCCTTGTGCTCTCTCAGTGTTCTCTCAGCAATCTTCTTGTCCAACTGCATTAAAATTCAGATTTGAGTTACTAAAATCATGTTAACGAATGTAACATGTTTCCTACAATCAAATGGCAACAAGAGGTCGACCTCCAGTTCATTTGCGATGATATCCACATCAATAGGGTTGATCTTGACAGAAGCCAATTCTTTCTCGCTGTCAATAAATGCAATATTTGTTAGTATCACATAAATCATATGAACAAAGAAAAGGGGGTGCTTGTGGTTAATCACTACACTGCAATTACTCTCAATAGTTCAGAAGTGGGCTTATATATGATTTCATATTCAGTTGAGTAATGACCATGATAAAAAAATCTCAATATAACCACACTTTACAATCTTATGGTTTCCTCTACAATGATACTTGTTACTTCAAAGTTCCCATCTCATAGTTTCTCCCTCAGCAACCAAGCAAATTGCTACAGATCTCTAAACCATAAGATGAACACTCTGGACTAAGACAAACTTAAAGCCTATTGATTTTACATTTTGAAAGCAACAGGGTTCTTAAAATTACTGGTTAGCGCTCCGAGTAAACACCAGTTTTCTTGAATGACAGCATAAAACTGTAGCTAAACTGCAAAGAGGAGATAATCACATTCTCCTTCTCTGAACCAAATTTCCAGCTCAGTCTAATGAGAAATCAGATCAACTGCAGGTGCTACCAGTTAAAACAGCATCAGTATGGAAAGAAACTGAAGCAGCTAGGACGAATAAACCGAGTCCCCATTTTGAAAGTCAATGATAGCACAAAGGCACAACATGATAATCTATTATTTGCAGTATTTTCCATTTATTCTTCAGTTTTTACCAGATTTTCAAGTTAGAGAAAAAAGCAATAAAACATCATAAATTTTTCAAAAGGTCACTCAACTTTACATCTTTCTCCAAATGGTCACTGAACTTTAGTTTGTAACTAAAGTGTCCATCGAACTTGGAAAACTTTTCAAGCACGAATCATTTTCACAGGCTACCATTGGTTTTCATGTTAAACTAACTTGGATGCCTCAAAAGCATTTCCTCTCTTCTGCGCCGACTCTAACCATTATATACTTATTTTTTCTCTCCTACTTGGCATTAAAAAAAATCCCTCCTCTGCTTACACATAATCCGAAAGAAAGAAATTTTTTAATGCACATAGGAGAGAGAAAATAAGTATATAATAGGTAGAGTCAATGTGGAGGAGAGAGAATATGCTTATTTGATAGTTAGATAAGTGGGTTAATGGTGGTAGTTCGTCAAAATGACCGGATTGAAAAGTTTTTTCGATGTTCATATTGGTACAAACTAAAGTTCAGAGACTGTCTCGGGAAAGAATGTAAAATTGTAAAGTTAGATGACCTTTTGGAAGATTTACACTCCAACAAAGCAAGATGACCAGAATGCAACCAGGAAAGGAGAATGATGTTTGCTTTCAGAAACACACTATATGTTGCATTAACATCAATTCCAAACAGGTCGAAGTACCCAAATGGTCATTCAATACTATTATCCCGTAACACTATATGAAAGAATTTTTAACACCAAGAGAGATATTATGAACAAAAAGAAGAATTTGCTAGTGAATTCCTGTGATTTTTCAAACTCTTTGGTTGAGCACAAAAGAAAAAATTGAGAAGAAGTGGGTCTTACCGAAGTCTCATCGCGTTCAAATCTGCTTCCTTGGAAGAGGCGAGAGCCGCCATGGCCTGCGCATAGCAACGTAACGCAATCGAATCAATAACAAGAGACAAGAACGGAAAAGAGGAGTCAGATGCGACGAGAAAGCATACTTCTTGCACGCGGGTGGAGTCGAGCTGGCGGTCCTCGACGCGATCGGTGAGTTTGTCCAGGGCTTTGCTCTGCTGCTGCATGTCCTTTGAGTCCACGGCCGCCGCTGCCGCCATCGCCGCCTCCTCGCCGCCGGCCTCCATATTCCTCCTCCTCACCTTTGCTCGCTCGCCGGAATCCCTTCCGTTCTTTGCTCTCCTTTTTCTTTTAATATATCTAGGGCTCAGTTCTTAGTGAACCGTGCATTGGCACGACGTGAACCGGACCACCGATCCGGTTCGATTAGGTGCCGCCAGTCCGCCTACGACTCCGTGTGCCAACCATGAACCAACCACATCCGGAACTCTATTCTTATTGGACTCCAATTCATTAATTATTGATAATGCTTTAAAATCTAATCCAATTAAAATATTATTTATTTTTTAAAATTTAATGACATAATTCGCAATTGAATAATATCATATTTTTAATAATAAGTATCTTAACTTCTGAGGATTATTATAGAGTCTCATTTGAAACCTTCTTTTAAGAAAGTGCATATATAAACTCTTGTAATTAATATTAGGAGATATATCATCTTTAAAATTTTCATTAAATAACATTTTTGCTGATGCAAATTTTGTGTTATGCAATATCTCTATGAGACATACAAGTATACGACGCAATGTAAATCATATTACGTAATCTCTAATGCTCTCAAACTCTGATCGATAAAAAAAATTAATGGGTGGCGAATCAAATGATATAAATATACCAGTTGATAATGCAATCCCTTTCTGAAAATAAATAATGCGATCAATTGTATAAATGAATTAAACAATACAAATCCTAAGAAACCATATAATGTATGGTAATAATTATTTTTTGTGTTTTGTACTTAACATTTTAATTGATTTGCCCATACAAGCATCAAGAAAGATATTTTGTATATACCTAAAGCTCCTTCTTATTTAAAAGTGTCGAGTTTGAGTCCATCAAATATATTTTTTTATTAAAAGTCTCACCCCATAATTAGATATTCGATTCTGGATAATAAAATTATTAATCGTAAATATTATTAGAGCAACCCAACAAATAAAATTACACATTGTGCACGGTCACATTTATTAACTTCACATGCGAAAAGCAATCGATGACATCATAGGTTATATACATTAACACTGTTACTTTAATTTTTCTCACTAATTCTCTTTTCTCTAACGCTAGCTCAGTATTGTCAGATTGGACTGAGCTGGCCCGTTGGGTCGTCGACTAGGACATAGATCGATCCTGGTTTGGTGTTAAAATCGGATAATGAGTTAAAGTGAATGAGATAAAAAAATAGAAATTGAAACGCTTGAATCGATGAGTTTCATTGAATTGATCAGTTCAATTGTAAAATAGAAAAATATAAAAGAAATTGAACTTTGAAAGTGATTAAGCTATGAAAAGTTTGTAATTGAAGGTTTTCTAAATTATTTTTTATTTTTTTCTTTTTAGTTGCAAGAGAATTTCTTTTTTGATATTTATATTTTAATAAATAATTATTTAAAATATACTTTTATTAATAACTTTTATATCAAATAGTTTGTATATAAAAAAATTCTAATTAATCATAATTAATATAATTTGAAAGTAAACTTATTTTGTTTTTCTTTACTCATATTATTTGTGATTCGTCTATATTATAAATCGTATTTTAATTTAATATTTTTAATAGTATTCTATTCGATCATCCGATTTAATCAATTTAATGAGTCTGATATGACCCGAAAGCTTCTTCGAGTTGTCGTCCGATTCGATTATGACAATCTTGGACTAGTGTATACTGCATATGTACACTTGGCATATACCATAATATACATATAATGAATTATGGGTATTCCATATGACATAGACCAATCTAGAATAATGAAATAAAAATGAGAAATAATATTTATACAAAAAAATAATATGGTTAACTCTTTTTTAAGAGAAAAATATTACAAATAAGTCCAATAGTTCATCATTAAAGATGTTCTCTGTGGACAAAAACAGTATTCGAAAATAAATAATAATAGATTTATACCATATGATTTTCACTGTCCACAATTCACTATTTTTTTCTTTTATTTTTCATCTTTGAACAATTTCGACACAAAGAGACAATAAATTCAAGCCACATCAACACTTCACTACTGCTCATTTAATTTCTTTTCGAATCAAAGTTTCCATCACATAGGTGATAATACGATATAATTAAATTGCAAATTTTATTTTGTTTTTTTAATCATGTATGTGCCACATCATACTATCCTGAATTATTTGTATACTTCTAAAATTTGAAATATTCAATTAATATGTCATAATATTTTTTGTTGAAGATATCTAGCACCAATTTTTATCAGGTAAAAAGTATAAAATTATTATTTATTTCTATCTTTATTTTATCTCTGGTTTACAAATATTCATTTTCTATAATCAAACACCTTAGATTTTTTTTAACGACTAAAAAAATTATAGTAAGATGTCTTTTTAAGATTTGATGTACTTTATTTTTTTTATATTTTTTAAAATGACAAAAAAATTATGATTGATATGAACCCTTGAGAAAAAGGCAAGCCCCAGAAATGACATCTCGCACGCGGCCGAATCGATATTTGACATGATGCTCGATGCTTCACGGGACGCCACGTCGATATAAAATTTTCTTCTTCATATTTGACCTACAACAACAGTAAATATAACATTAAGACTTAATATCGATCAACGAAAGCTTAATAACAATTAAATAAGAGGTCATAAACTTAACTTTTCATCATGAGTCAGTTATCATCTACATTCCATCTATTTGATCCTCGATATGATCAACCGCCTGCAGGATACGTGCAAGGAAAATCCATTACATAAGCTTACATTCAGTATGTAAGTCATAACAATATGAATAACACATTGTCATTCTTTAGGATTCTTTGACACTTAGCCATTTTAATCATGATGCAATGAAATATCCTAATTCAATCCTTAACATATCATACTTTATATGCATTAATAATAATATAACAATAACAATCTATCAATATGATCAATATATATGTAACCATGACCTTACATAACTGTTATGCATCAATGAAGTAATATCAATTAAATCATTGTATCTTGAACTTTAGTAATTTTCATATCAATAAAAATAGTTAACATGAACACTCAATACATTAGGCTTCGTAATATTTAATATCAATAACAATAGTGTCCATGTTAGATTTATCTTATTGTTGTCATTTGATAATCGAAAGTTCATCTTGTGACTTTCTACAATTGTCCCCAAATAGTCGTCCCCATATGAAATCGTCTCTATTTCAATATGAGACTTGCTAATTTCAATATAATTTGGATATGTGATCCATCAATAATAATAACGATAACAATGAAGTTCCTTGAACCTTTAACCATTAATTATCAAATGACAATCTTATGTTCAGTTCAATCAATTTATGTGTCTTTAACAATCATTTGGAGTAATGAGTACATCATAGTCGTCAATATGGTTAGCTGAACCATGTGATGCACTAGCTCCCGTGGACTTTGCGCAAAGTAATCCACCAATCTCCACGTCTGGGTCAATACAATATAGGTAGAATCTATCCCCCAATCCGACAGATATCTCAATCTCACTCCAATAGACCAATTCAATCAATCAATACATTAATTATTTTAACTTATTACGACTGAGCATGTAACACATGAATTAGGTTATCAATCAATAGACTCAATACTTTAAATACGATACGATAAAAATGATTCTGGCATAAGGCCGGTCGGATCTTTCCCATGTCGGTCGACCGATTCACCTATATGGTGGTTGTCTGAGTTGAAAGTCGGACAGAGACACTCCGACCGACATTCACTACTGATGTTTATGAACATCATTCGACTTGAGGGTCGGTCAAATTCAGTTTGACTGACCTTCACTACTGAGGTCATTTGAGTGCGATCGACTTACGATCGTCAAACCTAATATCACTCAAACTCGATAGTTGGTCGAACCTCCCTTGAGGTCGGTCGACCGACTGTCGTGAATTTTATAAGTGTAAATGTGAGCCTGAGATTTCTCTAGGTTATCGATATCGATTAATACATCAATCAATTTAATAATTCAATATAATATCATGCTCAATACAATAGTCATCTCAACACAATAACCATATGATCAATTTAACATATAGATGTGTCCTATTTTCAATGTATCATAACATCAATTCATAAAGCAATTATATCATCATGTAATTCATGTACTTAACATATCCTTAAGAACATAACTTAAGAGTATCACATGAATATCCTACAATTTACATACTTGTTATCCACTTCAGACATTAACAATAATGATATCAATTTTCTACTACTTGGCAATGTCATATTACAAATATTAATTATGAAATCAATTTCATCATTTGACACATTTCCAATCCAACATTTATAATTCCATTTATACCTATCCAATTCATACGAAAGTAACTTTATTTTGGGCCATATTAAAGCATATATCTATAGTCTAAAGATCAATTTATAATCATGCATTTCTAATTTACTACGTACATCACAAAACAATCATTATATAGTTCTAAACATCTTGATAGTGCTTCGGTATTTTGATCATAAGTTCCTGAATATAAGTCAAAATGAGGTGAAACTAATTTTTATCAAACTAGACTTCAATATCTACGTTTTGATATATCATACACAATTTTTAAATGATATTGTTTTGACAAACTGACCTCGAAAGAGAAGATACAAAATTTGGACAGAAATCATAATATGTTACTATATTTCAATAAACTACAATTAGTCATATGAATTCATAATCTCCTATGTTTAGCAATAACTATTATCTTAATCCATTATCAAGTTCATGATCATAGATAAAAATGATTAAGATATCTCCTTACATATCTTCTATAGCTTTCCATTCTCTTATGTTTTGCCTTGAAGATTTATCATCATCTCTCTATTCTTGTGTCATGTTGTTGCTCCATTTTCCTTTTGCTTTCATCTATGACCTCTCTCATCCTTAATCAAGGTGCTTCCATGGCTTCTCTTTAATTAATTTTGCTCAAACAAAAGGGAGGAAAAAAGCCAACAAATGGAGCTGTCTATCATTTTATTTGTGGTGGGCGGATTTAATAATGAGAGAGCTGATAAGTGCGAATTTTAATTTTTAATTGACCGATTTTGAGGTCCAACTAGAGCCTTTTTAGTGTGGTTCTGGGTCCCACACTTATTACATGTATTAGAAAGCGAGAGGTGGATGTTGAAAAAAAATTTGAGCAATTTGTATATTAAAATTCAAAATTAAGTAACCTGCAGTCCCGTGCTATGACTATGTAAAAATTATAGTGCCACCGGATTAACAAGTTGGCAATTTTCTCCCACTCTCCTATTAATACCAAGTTTAATGTATGATTTTTCCTGATTACGGGAATGAATAAAAAGAGTGAAATTAAGAAAAAGCTTCTTTGAAGATGTTGACATGATTTATTTTCAAAAGGGGAAAAAATCGTCATGCAACAGTTTTGTCGCATTAAGCCGCAGAGAAAAATAAAATAAAATAAAGATTTTTTTTGAGAGAAATATTTTGGCCCATTTGACTTCAAATTTCTTAAGACAATTGACCTCATGAAAATTTTAAGATGTTTTATCTCATCAAGAACATCATGTTCTTAATTAAAGAAAAGAAGAACATACTGATTTTTGCAATAAACAATGTATAAGTATAGAAAAATGTGTGTTTAACAAAAAAATTGAGAATAAGTACTTATTCTCAATGATTTAATATTGGGTATCCTAATTCTTAATAATAAATGGAGTATAGCTCTTCCCTTAATAAGATCATGCAACTCCCATAGTGAAAAAAGTACATAGGTGCGTAAATTTAAAACTTAAAATTATAAATAATTTTAATTTTAAAAAATGTGTCGAGTTTTATTTTTTTAAAATTATAAATATTTACATATTTTTCTCTCTCTAAATAAAACTACCTAAAGAAAGTTTACGATTATGAAATATAATGGGGTGAGCCCAACCCAAATTTTAGATTTCCTTTGAGCCAGTTTGATGTGTGGAGAGTTCAAAGATGTGGCCCAAATAGACCAGCTAACAATATTACTACTATCAGATCCGGCCCAAGTAAACGTTTCGCAGAGACAAAAAAGGAACATGTTTTAAAAAACACAGCAAAAACCCTCGACCTTCGTCAGTTCGTCTCTGCTTCTTTGTCGGTGATGGCATCGGCGGCGGTGGAGGCATCGTCGTCCGGTGATCCGCCGGCGTCAACGGTGACGGATAGGAGAGGGATACCGGCAGCCGCCTTCGTGGAGGACGTCGAGTCGTACCTTAAGCAATTGGGGCTCGAGGTCAACTCCGCCCTCGGCTTCCTCCAAGAAAGGTTCGCTAGATCAGTTCTACTTTCTCGTTTTCTCGTTCCTATTTGCTTATGTTCTCATGGTTCTCTCTTGTCTACGGTCGGTTTCTTATATTGTGTTCTCTTTCACTTCAATTTCACTGTGGGATGCTGTTAGATTTCCTCTTTACTTCTTGTTCCTGGCTCAAAGATTCCATCTTTTCGTGGGCTGATTCAAGCTCGATTGTAACTATCAAGCGATAATGACATGAAATATATTCTATAATTCAATGTTGGCAACTGCATATATATCTAGATTTGTGTTCAGTGTATGGATGATCATCATACGAATAAGCAGATTTCATGTAGATAGTCGATAGTGGACACCTTTGTAGTTTATCATGCGATGTTTTGCAATTAAAGATCCCAACTGCAGCGCCATTCCTGCCTCATTTTTCTCTAGTGGATTTAGTTGGTTTCTGATTCGTGTCGCTTCATGTTCTGTGGCACCTGATATTGGTTCTATCATTCTACGGGTGGATTCTATTCCTCTAATTTGATCCACGACATACATTTCATGCCTGCAAATGTTGGGGAAGGGAATAATTTACGTACATAGGAATATTTCTTTTTGTTCTCAGGATGTTGCATTTTAAAAGCTCTAGTGTCATTTTTTCCAGGCTCCAGCAGTACAAGATTGTTGAAATGAAACTCTTAGCACAACAAAGGGAGCTTCAGGTGCTTTTCTTACCCAATTAGATATTTTCTTGTGTCGTTACCATCGTTAAACTTAATTAACTTGTAAGACAGTCATGTGTAAAGATATCAATTATTTGTTTAGAACAAACAACTTCGAGAAAATGATTGAAAACTCCATTTTGAACTAATAATTCGTTCTTGATGGTTTCTCCAGGCTAAAATTCCAGATATTGAGAAGTGCTTGGGCATTGTTGGCACTATAGAAGCAAAGAAAGGCACTGGTGAGGTTCGTCTCAGGGGAGGGGTCTCAAAAGATATTTTCTTTTCGTTCACCCTGTCTGTTTTCCTTGCTTAAAGTTCATTTCTGCTACACCTGATTCTTGTGGGATAATTTCGTGAATATATAGTGATAAATATGCAGTCAGTTGGCTACTCATATACTTGGAAACTATGGAAAGTTTTATTTCTTTTCAACGTTCGGTTTCTCAAAAAAAAAAAATCTTTCTAGATGTCGTTGGTACATGTATGAGAAGAATGTCTGACCAAGACAAGATTTGAATAATCTTTCCCTTCCTCATTACCCATACGAATTACATAACATCATCCCAGGCTAACTAGTCTTACTTTAGATATACCTTTGGAAATTAATCTCCATTTTTTGAACACTTTAATATTTTTTTAATGGCTACTTGATTATTTATGTTTGTTAAACATATTCATAGTTTATGAAAGTCAACATATTAATTTACCCCTTAAAGACATATTAATTTCAATAAATTAAATGAGACCTTTACTCAATAATCTCGGAGATTTTAATTTTTTAGTCACCAAATTCTGCTGCAAAGGTTATATACTTGGATGATTAGAAATCACGTCATTAAACCTTACAAGTTATACTGTTGTAGCAAAACTTGCACACATAAATAACTCCAGCTCATACTAACGTTTGTTATAGCCTGGTCAAGGTGAATACAAGTACAAGGCTTTGTAAGGTCCTCGTTCATGCGTAGGGTGGCGAGCTCAACTTTGTTTCTGGGTGGAAATTGAGAAATATGCACTTGTTTCCTGGACAATTTTGAGTGCCTTGTTGAATCATGAATATAAGTCAGTTTGTTTATCCTCATGATGAGTCGTATCACAAAATCTGTTCTAAATGACCTTTTTCCACTTAGGCTGATGGTTGTGCTCATAAAAACACGGTAAATGATATGTACAGGAATTAATTACTGATTTTGAGGTATCAGAGGGCATCTATTCACAGGCTCGAATTGATGATACTGACTCTGTGTGCCTATGGTTGGGGGCAAATGTTATGCTGGAGTACTCCTGTGAAGAGGTTGGTTCAGGATATTGAGATTAAATTCCTATTGGTTCTACATCTTTGGATTTATTGTAATAAACATACTGATGATGTCACTTATATTTCAAAGGCAAAATCGCTTCTGGAAAATAACTTGGAAAATGCTAAAGCCAGTTTGCAAGTCATTGTTGCAGATTTGCAGTTTTTGAGGGATCAAGTCACCGTAACTCAGGTAAACTTCATCATGTTTGAAATGCTCCATCTTTCCTCTCTTCGTACTAAATCTGGGCTCATATAATTTCAGGTTACTATTGCGCGAGTCTACAACTGGGATGTTCATCAGCGAAGAACTAAACAAGCTTAGAAAAAACTTAGTCTTGCTATTTATTCACCGACCAGGCTTTTCCTGTTTTTAATTGTGATATTTCTTATTTTTCTTCTAAATTGTACTGGTGCCTGCTTGACATTCAGATTTTTCAAGGTCACTTGATATAGCAGAACAAGTTTTGTTTGAAGACCATTTTAAGGCTGGTTTTTTCTTTTCTACATTTTTTATATTGTTGGTATATGTTACTAAAATGAGCATCTATTGATAGTGTAGTGTACAATCTGCGCCACATAATATATACAGGGAGAGAGAGAATGAAAGAAAAAGCAAGAGATGTAAGTAGAAGAGAAGGTATGCAGGAGAAAATTTTATCCGTTTATTTTTTTAGAAATTAAGGTCTAATAATTTAAAAATAGTCAGTGAAAAAAGAAATTTTCATTGAATTAAAAATAAATTAAATTGAAAAAAGTGGACTAATTTTTTTCAAAATAAAAATTATTTTCCTATCGCAAAATTATCTTCTTTTATATTTTTATATATTTTTCCCTATTTTCAAATCATATGCTTAACACATGAATTGAATTTGCTTTTCTTAAAATATATTTTCTAAGAATTTATTTTTATCAAAACATAAAAAAAAATGATAATCACATTTTAGAACCAAGAATTTAAGACATATCATAAAAGTTAAACGCTGACAAAGTATGTAGACTTTTGTTATATACTCATTGGCATCCTTTTCTTTCTCAGTTACAAATGAGGTACATGCGCCTAGTACAAAAAAGATAAATAAATAGAAAAACAAAACAACACGAACTTTTCAATGAGAATGAAACTCGATCTCTTATTTCAGAATAGAGGTGTGCGTCACAGAGCTATAACACTAAGGGCCTGTTGAGAACTTGATAAAATTTTTCGACATTTTGAGAAACTTTACGATAATATTTTTTTTCGACTAAAAAAACTTTTAAATTTTTTAAATATATTATAATTACAAAAGAATAAAAAAGAAAAAAAATATGAAGATAGAAATAAATAATTATTTTATAATATTTTTTATTTATTACGTTATATTTTTATATGATAAAAAATAGTGTCAAATATCTTTTTATAAAAAAATTGGTCGATAAAAATATTATGACGTAATGATTAAATACTTCAAAATTATTGGACATCCAAACATGCTCTAAATTTTTTTCATTGGCATCCGATACCCGGAGTTAACCTCATAGTACAACCGTAAAAGATAGTAATCAAGTTCGAGTCGATCGGGAGTTAATAGTCTCATATTTTATTTTTAAAGTTAATTTGATTAGAATTTATTTTTTTTTGCTTCATCTAAATACTGAATTAATCAAATGCTATTAGATCAAAATAAATATAGACATGAATCCTTGAATACTGACGATAATTAAAAAAAAATAGTTAATTTTACAAAACAAAATTGTTGCACCAAATCAATGCTTTTTCATGAAACTTTTCTACTCGAGATGTGCTTTGGGTTCTTCTCGATATGGATCGTTCGATGGGCCTTTAATTGGGTGTTTTTATTATAAATGGGCTAAGAAAAGCTATGAAGAGGCTCGGCCGGATTGGCTGGGCCGTCGTTACTCACGTGCATCGCTCGTGATCGTTCTCTCCGCCGGCAGTGAGATCAAGGTCGAGAAGAGAGGGAAGAGAAATCTCGAACTTTACTGCAATTTCTTCATAAAAAAAAGGGGAGGAAAGAAGAAGTGAATTCGAATTGAAGTATCAAAAGAGAAGGCGGTGAATGATCGAAGAAGAAGGCAGCATCGGTTCGACTTCTGCAACCCCTTAATAACATGCTGTTCGATTCCTTCCTTTTCTGTCATCTACTCTACGAATTTTAACCTTGCAACTGTCGGTTATTAGATCAGTTCTTCTTTAGGAATTTTCGTTTTCTAAAAGAGCAATTGTCTGGCGTAGAATTCTCGAATTAGCAAATGGGATTTCAAAATTGAAGGTTTAGCAGATAAATTTACCAACCAGAGTAAGTTGCTATGATTTGCATATGATTTATTGGTTCATCCTTTTTGTTCTTCTCGGATGATTCGTATTTGGTATCCATTTGCGCTTGGACGAGCCTTGTAGACTGGCATTTGGAAGTACTACTATTAGGATATGAAAATACTTCACCTTGTGTTATGAGTGAAGTGACCTATCGATCTGTATCATGTTTTATCTTCTTGTTGATTTCATGATTTAGTGTACCGATTCAAACTATATCAGTTGTAATGCTATTTCATTTCCAGTTGCACTCATTTAGTTTACAAAGGAACAAAAAATGGTGGGTTTTTAATAGTAATAATTCACATAAGGACTTAAGTTTGTCTTTTTAAGAAGTTGAGGAGGTGGCATCTCCTTGTGGCTACGAATGACTGCTTAGTTAATTCTTGCATTTCTAAGAGTTTAAGAATCAACTGGAAAAATAAACAATTTCCTGTAGGTTGTACTAAGAAAAATGAGTTTTTATTTGCTGTTAACCTTTTTCTTAATCTAGATTGTCCTTTGAAATATAGATAAATCCTCCCCTTTCTCTGTCAGAAAAAAGAAAGAAAAACAAACTCATAGACAGGGCCTAAATTCAAATTAAGACCCATGTTAGTGTTGTTGTACAGGGCCTAAATTCATAGACAGTGCCTAAATTCTCTCCGATTGTATCTTCCAGATGTTCTCACCACTGACTAAGATTCTGAGTTTTTGCTCAAATTGCTTCGTTACTCTGCGTCTCTGCCTATGCGGATTGCTTACAGATAGAATTTCCTATTAAGTTGCTAATATTCAAGGCTTACAAATTTAAGTACATGCATCTCTATTTGCTTTCTTAGTTGTATCAGGTTGTCGCAGGTTGTATTAAATGCGATGATTATGTGCTTATGTAAAGGAAAGTGGATGAGGTCTAGATAAAATGTCTGCATCTGTAGAATGTTCTTTGACAAAGAATTCTACTCCAGAGATACCTTATCCTTCAAATTGCTCCAACACAACATTTGTGGGAAATGCCGATCCTAGCAACAGAGCAACAAAAAGTACCATTCCCATAAACGAATATGTAAGAAATTGTAAAGAAGGCTCAAACTTGGAGATTGAGCCTCAAGTTGGTTTGACTTTCAACTCTGAAGATGAAGCATACAACTTCTACAATGCATATGCTAAGAAGAAGGGTTTTAGTGTTCGAAAAGATCATATTTCTCGAAGAAGTGATGGGCGTATACGTTATAGGCACTATGTATGTAGTAATGAAGGCACCCGTAAGGAGCATTATTCACATATTTCTAGAAGATCACGCCCAATTGAGAGGACAAATTGTTTGGCTCGTATCGAGTTTAAGGTGAACAACGACAATATCTGGATTGTGAACAAGTTTGTAGATGAACATAACCATCCACTTGCTAGGCCAAACAACTCACACATGTTAAGGTCCCACAGAAAGAAACTTCCTGTTCAGCGTGCAGCCTGCGCAAAGTCAGATGTCTGCTCTTTAGCCAAGGATGATCAGCTAAATGATTTTCAGGATGACACAAATTTTATTGCCAATTCTGGTCTTATTTCAAGGAACCATTGCAGGTCTTTGAGTACCAAGAGAACTAGAGATCTGACTAATGGTGATGCACAATTCCTTTTGGACTTTCTGAAAGTTAAACAGTCAGAGGATCCTTTATTCTATTATGCAATTCAACTTGATGAAAATGAAAGGCTAACCAACTGCTTTTGGGCTGACATGCAGTCAATTATTGATTACACATACTTTGGTGATGCTGTGTTGTTTGATTCATCTTATCGCATGAGCAGTTGCGATTCGCCTTTTGCACCATTTATTGGTATAAATCATCATAAGCAAATAATTGTATTTGGTGCTGCGATATTATTAGATGAATCAGTAGAATCCTTTGTTTGGTTATTTAGAACTTTTTTGTCAGCAATGTCTGGAAAGCAACCAAAAGCAATCTTCACAGATAAATGTGCTGCAATTTCAGAGGCAATCAATATGGTTTTGCCAAATGCAAGTCATAAGTTTTGCCTATGGCATTTACTGCATAGTGCCTATGCAAATCTTCCTTTCTCAGATATGAATTTTCAGAAGGAATTTCAGAATTGCATCTATCACGAAGGCTCAGAAGATGATTTTCTCAATTGTTGGAATACCTTGATTTCTCAATTTAGTCTTACTACTAACCCATGGTTCGAAGACTTGTATACTGTTCGAGAAAAATGGGCTGTGGCATATCACAATGGCCCATTTTCTGCTTCCATGATGACAAAACAATGGGCTGAAATGATGGAGAATCTTTTCAAGTATCATTTTGACCGGAAAATGCCTTTGAGAAAATTCCTTATGCAGTACTTGAAGACTTTAATTCATCTTCGTGAGAAGGAAATTCTTGAAGATTATGAGACATTACAAACCAAACCAGCTTTGTTTGTTGAAGTACCTATGTTAACTGAAGCAGCTGAACATTATACTAGAACGGTTTATGTGGATTTTGAACAAGCGTACAAAAGTCAACTTGCTTGTATTTGTGAACATGTTAGTTCAAATCAAACAACATATGTTTTCAGAGTTTCCAATCCACAAAAGCGGTGTACTGGGCTTGTTGAATTCGACCCAAGTAGTACAACCGTCTCATGCAGCTGTAGAAGATTTGAGTCATTGGGCATTTTGTGCATGCACGCATTGAAAGTTCTTAATAATAACAACATTCTTTGTCTTCCATCTCATTACATTCTGAAAAGGTGGACCAAGTGTGCTAAGGATGGAGAAGGATCTAATGGATGCCTAAGTTCTGGTGGTCAAACATCTTTGAAATTTAGGTATAGACGTGTATGTCATAAGGCAATTGCGCTTTCATTAAAAAGTTCTGTATCTAAGGATGCCCTTGATATTCTTGAAAACACCATTGACAAAATTATCATAAAGATGGAGAATTGTTCTCTCGCTTAGAAGAACTTGAGGCCTAAGCATGTGAAATATTGAACACGTCTAAAATCTTCTGGGCCTTTGCTTTTGTTTCTATTTTATGGCAGGATCTTTTCGTTTTATGTTTACTACTTTAGACCAGCTGTGCTTTTATGTTTCTGGACCTTACGTTCGAGATACTTCTTTTGGTACAAAGCAAGCCTGGATTTTCTTCCTGAACAGCAGTTATAAATGCAAGGAGATAAAATGTACCTGGTATGTTTTTTTCTTTCTTTATGCTGTTTATAGTTTGATGTTTTGTTTGTTATCTCTTAAGGAACGTTTGTACCATCATTGACTTGTACCCTTGCTTGGGAGTTGCTTTTGGTTGAAGATTTACCTGTAAAGCATAACAGAAGGCTCTTTGCAAATCCAACAGTTTTTTCTGTTTGTTTTGCTTCTCCTGGGTCCTATACGGTGATTACTGAATATCATAATCAATGTTAGTTTTTGTTACAACAGGAACTTGGTTTTAGTGAAGATGATTAAATTTGAAGTTAGTTTTGGTTATTATTTAACTGTCTCTCAGTGTCTTTCGATCATAGATGTGTCTCTTACAGAGTTCTTTCTTCTCTTGTTGCACTGGATCCATAGGATTGCCTAGTGAAAATTGCATGATTTACTTTAATATTCTTAAAAGTTTATAATTTCATGATAGAATCCAATAGCTCTTTGCAGGTCCTGATTGCAGTAGTCATAGCTAGAAGCATGAGAACATCAGATATGTACTTTTGGGGGTTCTCTTGTTGATGAATTGACTGCTACAACAGAGAATTTGGATTTTCACTCGTTTTCATTTGCTAGTTTACATGGAAGAATTTAGCTGCTCCCTTGGATATGTATGCTAATCTGGAGTTTTGCACATGAAAACGCTAGAGTATTTGTCTGCCGGTTTGATTCACCTTCCTTTTCCAAAGCCTGTTGGAGTTGAATAGCACGGAAATTTCAATCAGGCTGAGTTCCAAGCAACCACCCTTTTGTTTGATGCAGCTATGCTCATTTCTCTTTACTTAATTCTTCTTTTTTTTTTCCTCCTTGAGATGATAGTTCCTTTCTTCTTGATTAAATGAGTCTGCATCTTAGTCTTATGCGGATGAAGATTGAACTCGTAGAAATGATCTGGTGCTGCAGCCCCGTCATTCATTAGATTGTCAACATGTGATGGCTGTTGCTGAAATTGCAAGCAGGCTGTTTTAATGCACATGAAGGTTAGATTCTGATTCCATGCAGGTTTGTCCTTGAGCTCTTCTTCTGAGCTGCCAGCTTTGCTTGCTCTCAAGTTGTGTTTAAACATCTGTTGTTGTGAAAACTTAGTTAGATGTAAGATGAGGTATGCGAGCTGCACATATAAAACGGGCATACACAATCCTGATTCCTGAAAATTAGGAAGGGATTGCCCTTGTTGCTTCCGCAATTCCAGATAAGAAGATGTTCCATTTTGCAATATATTAATTGAGGTTACCAAGTATACGCCACTCTTGCGTGTTCATGTTGAATCCCAGAATTCAGATATTCACAATTATGTATGTTTTTTTTATTTTTTATTAGGGATTAATGTGAGTGTTATGCATTATTATATTAACGTTGTGTGACACGTATTTTTAATCTAATCTTAAATTTAAAATTTGATGATTAATATGTTCGGCACGGGTTCATTTTTTTGTTAATTTGTATTTGTATATTAGTTGTTACTGGATGGATTTTATTATTTTACTATGTTATTTGAAAGCGTTAATTCTTTGTTTACTAAAAGGTCACTCAAAATGGGGATATCGAATTTAAAGTGTATAATGACCATTTCTTTCTAATTTGTAGTACATCACCTTGCTTTATATATATATATATATAATACGTTAGGTAAAGAACTGAAAGTGTAATTTTTTCGAAGTTTTGCACGTGTTCATGTTGAGCTTGAGAATTTTTATTTTGAAATTTAATCCACTTAACCATCCAAATCGTCGTTCCACGTCACATAGATCGATGAGCTATGATGATGGTGATGTGGTGCAGCTGGCGATTTGTCTTACCTTATTTTATATATCACAAAAAGATTGATGTTAAAATTAAAAGAAAAGATCAAATAATTCTAAACTGAATGATATTGAAAACTCACTTTATCCTCAAATTAAATTACTTATTCAATGAAAATAATATTGTATTATTTATCTTATCTATTATTTAAATATTAAGTTTATAATAAATATAATTGTTTTCTTAAATAAATTATTATAAAATTTTAGATCTACTATAATTAATAAAATAGATAGTATCATACTACTTAATATTATTTGCTAAATAGATAAATAAATGGACATGACAACTTGGCGAGAGAACATAAAGATCGACACGCGTTAAAGGACCCCAATTTTATTTGGTAGGCTCCCTTCGCGCTCCTGGCGTTCATCATATCCAACGGCTTCGCGACCGATCCCCAACGAGAACAAAAGTACCAACAAGAACCAAAGAAGCAAGCAACACTTCGCCCTTCCAATGGCGCACGAGGAGCTCCCCATCCCGATCTACTCCTCCCTCGACCCCGTCTACGGCGAAGGCTCCTCGCTCGAGGAGGCGCGCCACCGCTTCCAGTGCCTCAAGGCCAAGTTCGTCGAGCTCTTCGGCCACGAGCCCCATCTCTATGCTCGATCTCCAGGTCATCCCACGATTAATCCATTTGGTGTTTGTTTCAGTAAAGGAAAAGTGCGATTTTGGTGGTGGATTCTCATTGAATGATGGGTTTCTTGGTGTTTTTTTTCCGGTTTGTAGGTAGGGTTAATCTGATCGGCGAGCACATCGACTACGAGGGCTACTCGGTTCTGCCGATGGCTATACGGCAGGACACCATCGTGGCCATCGGCAAGCGCGGCGAGGGGGACTCCCCAAAGGAGCTCCGCATTGGGAACGTCAACCCCAAATATTCTTTGTGCACTTACCCTGCCGACCCCGATCAGGTCGACGCATCCATGTCCAATTTTATTTGTCACCTTAGTTCTAGTGCTGGTAATCAACTGGAATTATGTGATAACTCAATTATTGGTTATTAAATTAAATGTCACGTTTGTTTGTTCTGTGTGCCAAGTTTAAGCCGAAAAATTTAATGTTGGATAAATGATTTGAACAGAAGTCTGAATGGGTGCTGATGGATAAACGATATAGTGTTAGAAGGTCTCTTGATGGGATATTGACAGTTCAAACTATTGTGTAACCTTTGGATGACAGCTTGTTTTTTTTTCTTTTTTTCAAGTTACCATTTGAAAACGATGATGGAATTGTGATTTTTTTCTCATAAGGGCTGATTTTTGTTTTTTTATCTGTCAATCTTAATGAATTAACATATAAATTTGTGTTGAGGCAATTGTGGAATCTTGGTTTCTCTATAATGATTTTATTTTCTCACATTATAGTACCACTAATATACTTTTCGTAGTCGATCTAGAGAAAGTTCATATGACGTTCTGTATTATGATTTAAGGCATTTGATTCTTTTGCTTTTTGTACTTTATAGCACATAAATTTTTAATGTTTCATGGTTGCTTTTCCTAGAAAAAAAATTAATGGTTGCTCTCTTACAAAATATTGACATGTCAAATTTTACAGGAAGTTGATTTGAAGAACCATAAATGGGGGCATTATTTTATTTGTGGGTGAGACATTTCTTCTTTTATATAACAAAATTCTTATTTTAAATTATCGATTTTGGTTCTATTATGATGAGAATTTAGTTATCAGAATGAATACTGCACCCTCCCATGTCAGCTGCACCTATTTGTTTTCTCTTCACCTCAACTGCAATTAAAAACATGGATTAATTCAAAATGGAATATGATATGGGAAACAGGTCTACCAAGTCTTCAATCAATTGTGAGATAGTGCTTGACAAATATGATTTTCCCTATGAAACTAAATTAGAACTTTACTATTAAACTTGGATTATAAGCAACATGAAATGAATAGGATAAGTCTAATATTGTTTTCTTAAGCTTGGTTGGTAATAGGCTTTCATGTAATCCTCAAAAGAAAATGTGAGAATACCTAGTAATAATCTACTTATACATGCTTAGATTATTTCAGCACATGCAATATTTGTGTGTCTCCTGCTCTCAACTAAATCAATATATCTTCTGTTATAGTTCATCGGTTGCTTTAACTCTTGACATTGCATGCATTTTAGTTACAAAGGATTTCATGAGTTTACTAAATCCAAAGGAATGAGTGTTGGTTCACCTGTCGGCCTTGATGTAGTTATTGATGGGACTGTTCCTACAGGTGTGCTTTCTCGCAAATACTCCTTTCCAATTTTACCTCTAAAAAAATTCTCATTTCCAATTTCCAAATATTAATTGCTGACTCAATTGCTTTCCTGTACAGGTTCAGGATTATCAAGCTCTGCAGCATTTGTATGCTCAGCAACTATTGCGATAATGGCTACTTCTGATAAAAACTTTCCTAAGGTAGTGTCTTCTTTTATGAAGATGATGAGGTTCTAGGAACATCGTACAAAATTATAAGTGGTGCTTGTTTTCATGTAGAAAGAAATCGCTCAACTTACCTGTGAATGTGAGCGTCACATTGGAACACAATCTGGAGGAATGGACCAGGTAAAAATATCTATCATGTGCATTATTTTTTTATGAATTTTTTTATGCATGGTATCTAACTCTCAGAAAAACTGCATTGTGGGTTCAAGCATGGCTTAGCTAATTCAAATTCTGTAAACAGTTTTACTTCATGTTTAGGAGGAACCCTGCTATTTTTAATGAGATCATTAATAAGTTGATGTACCTAAGAAAAACATGCCTGGATCCAGTAATATTTGTAGTACATTTCACATGCACGCCTTTGGTAAGCTATTGGTTCCTTCTTCCGAATCAGATCAGTAATACAGTAACACCTTTTTAATAGCCTTCACCGAATATTTTGCAATTTACTTGTTATTTTGGAAAAAAATGAATGAAGTTATGAGTTTCTTTGATGATGTAGCTCCTTTTGTGACACTTTGAAAACTTATTGTACAGGCGATTTCTGTTATGGCGAAAACTGGGTTCGCTGAGCTCATAGATTTCAATCCCATCCGTGCACATGATGTGCAACTACCTGTTGGTGGAACTTTTGTAATTGCACATTCTCTTGCTGAATCCCAGAAAGCTGTGACGGCTGCAACAAATTACAACAACCGTGTTGTGGAGTGTCGTTTGGCAGCTGTATATTCCACTTGGTTGCATTGTATTTTCAACTATCTCATTTCTTTAGCATTTGACTTATCATGTTCTTTGTCTAACCTTTTGTAGATTATTCTTGCTGTAAAGCTTGGTATGAAACCAACTGAAGCAATCTCCAGCATAAAAACTCTGTCCGATGTTGAGGGGATGTGTGTAGAATTTTCTGGTAGCCGTGGATCTTCTGATCCTGGGGTAGCTGTTAAGGTTTGAATAACATATAGTCGTTGCTGTCACTATGCTAGTACATTATTCTGCTTCTTTCTACATCACCATTACTTTGGGATACAATTTACTTATTGATGATTCATATATGGGTGATAAGGTTATTCTTCCTATTATTGCTCGCTAGATACTATAGTAAACTGATGACTTTCGAACTAATATACATGGACGTCATGTGCATCCAATTACTTGAAAAAGTTACGTCCAAGAGTAATCTGTCACAGAACTTCCGTATATGTCTATTCTCACAAAAAAACTTTGGTGTATGTTTATGGTGTTAGGAGCGTGTATCACATGGACCAAAAATACCAGTAATTTTGATCAAAAAATTAGAAGAATAAGTGTCAAGACAAAAGAACTATGCTATTTTTTTTACCTAAAATTACTGGTAATTTTCATGTGCGACATGCCCGCTACACTAAATCCACACTCCTTTTTCCCTATGTATATTACTTAGGTGTCAATAGATGCTAGGATCATACAGTCCAGATATCATTTTTAAGGCAGATTTAAAGAAAGTGATAACCAAATGAATAGCAGCTATGACATTGATGCGGGGCATTATTTTAGTCTGATTCGAGCATTTTTCATTTGCCTTTAGTTTGATTTGTCATTTCTGCTAAAGCATGAATTCCTCTATTCTTGATTCATAAACTAGAAGTATTTTATGCTCTTAGCATAATCTTAAGTTGTATCTTTCGAATAATTCAGGAATTCTTGAATGATGCACCCTACACTACAGCAGATATTGAAAATATTATAGGGGAAAGTCTTACATCCATCTTTGCAAACTCACCAACTTCATTAGATGTCCTGAAAGCTGCTGAACATTTCAAGTTATCACAGGTGATTTGTTAATATCTTCATACTGTATATAACTGCTGTTGTCCTTCATGGTGAAAATTAATAAGCATCCTTGATTTTCTAAGCCTGAATTCTTTCAGGCAACTTGGCTGTTAAATCCTTTTTAAAAAAATGGCTGTTAAATGAACTTTTGAAATGCATTATGACTAATCTGTATATTTATAATTGTTCATCATTTTTACTATTATTTTGCTTGTCGTTATCCTATTCAGTTTGGTCATAATGTCTCTATCTCATTCCTCTTCTGTTATTTCAGCGTGCATCCCATGTCTACTCTGAAGCTAAGCGTGTTTATGCTTTCAGGGATACTGTCTTATCAAAACTCAGGTTATTTCATCTGATTTCAGTTTGATTAACTGAAGCCCTTTGCTAATTTTTCTTTTTCACGTTTATCGATCAAAACTTGGAACTAGCAGGTCATCGGCTTCTGAAAATGTTCAATTAATTGAAGAAGCACTTCCACTTTTACTGGAAGTCAAGTAGAATGTGAACTAATTTAACCAAGAAATCAACTGGAGCTTTTATAGCTCACTTTGATGCATAATACAGTATACTTTCTTACGGGAAGTTGAGATGTTCATTCTTTGTTTGTGAAACTTAACTATTATTTTCTTCACTGCTTGTATTCTGCTAATTGTTCATTTGTTTATTCATTTGTTCTATAATATACTCAGAAGATGTGTTCTTGAATCGCCTTGGCAACTTGCAATCCAATTATTTTAATTGTTTTCTACCTTTAAATTATTTATTGAGCCTGGAAATTGATCAACTTACAGTCAGGAGGACATGCTTAAGAGGCTAGGTGACCTTATGAATGAGAGCCATCACAGTTGCAGCGTACTCTATGAGTGCAGGTATGAAAAACTTTCTGGTACTCGTGGAAATATGCCATTAAGCAACCAGTCAGTACGCATTTTAGGTAGTCTCATGGGAGTGGTCCTCGAAAAAGTTTCATGGGAAGCTTCTTACAAGATTATCCATGACTCAATTTAGTGTCTTGCTTGTGTCACCTGAATTTATAATTATGCAAATGACTATATACTGAACATTTCTATATCTTCAGCTGCCCAGAATTGGAGGAACTTGTAAAAATCTGTCGAGATAATGGTGCACTTGGAGCGAGACTCACAGGTGCTGGATGGGGTGGTTGTGCAGTTGCTTTAGTGAAAGAAAGCACTGTTCCCCAGTTCATTCTTAATTTGAAGGTCAGTACCTAGCAGAAGATTATACGTAATATGTTTTTCTATTATATTGCTCTTTTTTTATGTTACTCTTATGTATAGTTAGAACGTCATTTACATGCCCATGAATTGTTGCACATTAATACTGATAATCCTACTCTTGCGTAACATGGTTATGACGAATTTATGTCTTTCATGGATGCCTAAATGTTAATCCTTGTCATCATTGATTTTGTTATTGCCCATACTCATTTCTCCCCCAAAAAGTTTGTATCCATGTTTTATCAGTTCCCTCCATAGAGAGCAGCCAGATGCATAAATATAAACAAAAATGTGATTGTGAAAATAAAAATGCGATAGATGTTATTAACATTGAATGTGCAAGGATCTTAAACAGAATAACTAATAACTTATCCGTTCAAGATGACAAATCCTCATAATAAATTAGTTCATATGGATGGATCAAATTCCAATTATAAGTGTTGATAAACAAGTTTACAAAGAGTGAAATTAGAGTTTGAAACTATTAGTTTACTTATAATCTGAAGATTTAATTAACTAGTAATGCAACCCTTTGAAGGGTCAAACCCAGAAAATATTCAGAGGGGCCAAGCTAAACTAAAATATAATCAATTAAAAAATATTTATAACAAAATTTTGAAAAGAACATTTCATAACAGATTTTATTATGTGTGGGGTGGGTGCGGGTATCTATATAATGTTCGAAATGGGGTTAAGAGCATGCAGTGCAAGAACCAAAATTACGAGTTATTTTAATGTGTTACACGCGCAACACTAAAGTGCTCAACATGCTCCTTTTATGAATGTACGTACGGAAATCATCTACCACCCCTCCCCTCTATGTTAAGGCTGCATTTGGGAGGATGAAAATTTTGGAAAAGCTTACTTCCTTTCATGCAAAGACCTTTCACAGGAGAGTTATTGCTTGCAACAAAGTAAACAAACTGAGCTTTCATCCATAGGATTTTTGGATGCAATATAAAAATTCTTTACCAAAGGTTCGTCTCGAAGAAAGCAAGTCGTGTTGTTTCCAAAAGCAGAAAGCATCGCCAACACACCTTATGGGTCTGCCCTTGGTGAGGAGCATGGGATTGAGCTTGTCAATGATATCTGAGAGAACATGAACTGTTCTTTTTAATTAATCAGCTATATATATATATATATATATATATATATATATATATATGTATGTATGTATGTATGTATGTATGTACATGATTAGGTGCATACAATGCTATTGTAGACACATAAAGACATGTGGAACCCAAAAAAATATTTTATCTAAAATTCAAAATGTGGGTCTCACGTGCCTTCATGTGTTTGTGATTGCACCGTATATACATGATTGTGTATGCACATGGATATTTCTATTCAAAATGGACTGTTTTGATATCCCTAATACAAAGTGATATCACATCAACAGTTTTTTTTTGAGAAAGAAGAGGATATGTGCCAGGTGCACCTATCCGTTATTATTATTTATATGTAGTCTGAAGATTACATTCAAAGATTATAATAGGTGGTTCGCCCAATCCCGCAACATACATTTTGCCATGCCAATAATGTTTTCGACATAGCACCGTTCACCTCTAAAAATGCATGAATTACGTTGGCACCAAATCGACCATAAGTAAGCCACTGGCGTTGTTCTGCGTCCCCTCGACATATAGCAATGAGTGTGTTGTGGGGCTCCACCAAATCGGAATGAACTCCAGAAAGCTGTCGACGAACTTTTATTAACCCATGAGATATCACATCAACAGTTTGTCAATTAACCTGTTTTTTTTTTCCTTCACACAAATGATTGACCATGAAACAATCTCGTACTGATGAAAAAAATGATCTCTTTTCTTGTATATATATCTGCTGAGGCCTGGAGTATCATCTTGTGGATACCTCAGCTTTAGGAGGAAGTCGGAAGTCAAATGCATTTGGTGAAGGGATGACCCTGGTGTTTTAATGATGATGTAACTCTATTTATGACCTTATGGGAACGTTAGGAGAAAGTCAAATATAATATCCGTGAGTATCATCCTGTGGATGCCTAAGTTGTAGGAGGAACTCCAAAGTCAAATGCATTTTGGTAAAACCGTAAAAGGGATGACTGGTGTGTTAATGCGGATTGAACTCTATTTATGACCTTATAGAACGTTAGGAGAAAGTCAAATGCAATATATGTGAGTATCATCTTGTGGATATCTCAGTTTTAGGAGGAACTCTGAAGTCAAATGCATTTGGTGAAAGGGATGAGCCTGGTGTTTTAATGAGTATTTAACTCTATTTATGGCCTTGAACCTTTAGGAGGAAGTCAAATAAAATATCTGAAAAGTCTCCTCTCGGATCTAAACGAGACTTTGCTCCATTTAACATGATGTTTGTACTTCGAAAGCTATGTTTATTGCTTTATTTATCTGCTGCAGGAATCCTTCTACAAATCTAGGATTGATCGAGGAATTATCAAAGGGGACGATGTCGACCTTTATCTGTTTGCATCCAAGCCATCAAGTGGTGCGGCAATCTTCAAATTTTAGGGTCTTTGGTTTCCCAAGTCTTCTGCCAATAAGGGAAAAGTGGCAATTCACTTTTCTAGGAATCGTCGATGCAATAAATGATGTAGACTAGTTCCCTTTGTAGATTATGCATTATAATTTTATTTTCTTCATACTGTTACTTATTGGAATTATTTAAGTTGCAACCAGTTTAATTCATTGGGAAGATGAAATGCCTTTTTCTGATATGTGGATTTCACTTCTTTTGATCCAGCGTAGCTTGTGTTTAATTAATTTCTTTCATGGCCAATTCTATATTTTTCAAAAGAGTTAATTCCTAATCTTTCCTCTCGTGGTTTCCAACTATTTCTTTGTTTGATTCTCTTTCTTGCTCTTCATATTTTCAACATATACTCGGCGACTGAATTAAAAATGGGAAACATTTGTGTAGTGCATGCATCTTTGCTTATTACGTGAGTGATATTCAGAATTTTTTACCGATAGATATTTTACCTCTCTCTCTCTCTCTCTCTCTCTCTC
>LTAE01001689.1:19402-43007 GCA_001647135.1 Pontederia paniculata | reverse complement strand
ATGATGATGATGATGATGATGATGATGATGATGACGACAGCGACGATGATGATGATGATGATGATGATCAAATATTATTCCTATCAGAAAAGGAAATCATTGATTTAGAAATTAAGAATAAACTATGTTCGCTTATTCACAAGAATAACCAAGATCCCAACTCATTTAACATACGACTGGTTTGTATATAAACATATTCTCACATTTTTTAATAATTTATCGGCTGATAGTTTTGTCAACACATACAGAGAAAGTGTGTTTCAAGTTCCCTCAATGCGAGGATATCAAAATTTCCCTTTGAAGTTTATTCAAAATATTTTATTGTGATCAGTTCACAACGAAATACAAAATAACATAATAAATAATAACAATTTCCTTATATTTGTTTTCATACATATGACATAATAAAAAAAGTATAAAAAAGGGAGGAGATATGATTTCTTCTTGAAGAATGTGGTCAAGTGAAAATATTTATGTTAATCAAATTTTTTATTGTGACAATACAAGAAAATGAAATGTTTCATAGAAAATATTCCAAAACAAATAAATAGACATATTCTTGGATCGTCCCAAATTCAGCCACAAATCATCAAAAAAAAATTTGAGTGAGACACATTAGAAGTTAAAATATCTTAGCCCCTTTACAAGTGGTCTCAAGAATGTCAATTGTTTTTTATTTTCTTTAATTTCATTTGTTTAAATTGGGTTCCATGAAGTTTTGTTGAATTTTAAAGACTAGGCCTCCACACAAACTTAGTTGGTAAACATGTAAAGAAAAAAACTTTTGTTGATATTCCTTGTATAACATGTCTTTCTTGTAATTGAAAAAAAACTCATTCATTTGATCAATTGATATTCTCATCCTCATAAATAACAAATTTACTTAAAATATCATCTGGATGAACTTAGAGGTGTTTTAGCGTGCATATACAATTAGATATATTTAATACAATCATGGACATAAAGGCATCTGAAGACTCACAAAAAAATATTTCATTTAAAATTCAAAACGTGAATTTTGCATGTCTTTATGTGTCTTGATCATACCGAATGCACTTAATTGTGTATGCACATTAATATTTCTCTTTATCTCTTTCTCTCCCTATTATATATATATATATGTAATATATATATATATATATATATATATAGGAGTTTATTGCTTGAAAAAAATTTAAAATGTTATCAATATTCAATAATGATTATTTAAGACATATGTAGTCTTTGACTCGTTAATTACTTTTCAATCGTAATTTACTTAGTTTTGTGAAATTTGATCTTTAACCCTTAGTCGTTGAAGTTGTTGTAATTTAAGAGAAAAAATAGTTGGTCAGTCAAATTAGAGGGCTTTGGCTGCTACTTGAGAAATATATCATTTCTTTTCTCATGATAATTCTAGGAAATTCCTAATTTTACATATTCGATTTGATTTAGGATATCGGATGATCTTTAGATAGTATCCATACATAATGCACTTCAGGTTTGCTATTTTTTACTATGGAATAGGCTACAAACAATCAATAATAGAAAAAGAAAGAAAAGAAACGAAGATGCAAAATCATGGGGAAATCAAATTGACACATAAATATTACAGATCTTGTTCACTATAGAGAAAAAAAAGTAAAAGGACTAATAGAGAAGACAGACTAATGGTCAAAGGTATGAAGGTCATGCATCAATGAGACATCAAATCAAATACAATAATTAAGATTCTTCTTTATGTAGATTCTTTCAGTAAATGAGAGAACATATGGATATTCTTGCACAAGAAAAATGTTACATACATAGTAAGTAGTATGGACCTTGTTTTCTTGTTATCATCCAAGCTTAAAACAAACATTCATATCCCTTTGACAATGTGCATATTGCCAAACAAATCCTCATCATAAACACATCCGACCACTCCATATTAACTAGCTTAAGAAATAAATAAGAGTGCCTAGAGATTTATCTTTCAAAACAAGCAGATCAATTTATTCAGACAAACATTTATCCATTTATCTCGGTCCCAACTCATTAGTCTGCTTGGTAATCCAAAGGTTAGCACATGATTAGTTAATACCTAATGAAGAAAAAAAAGAAGATAAGGAAAAATTTAACACAAAGATAGCGAATAACTCATTATGCATCCCTGAAATATGGATACAACTAAACAACAACCATTGATATTTGATTCTCCTTGCATTGATCAACTAAGATCAATAATTTGCTCATGAAAAATAGAACACATTTGATACTTCCAAATCACTGACATCAATCATCAAGTACTAGTGTTTTACAACCTGCATGCACTTGATCAACTAACATGAAAAAATGTTCATCCAAACAGAATGAATTTGATATTTCCAATTCTCGAAAAACAATCACCAGTATTTAAAACTCTCATGCACCAGATCATCTAATATAAAAAATTGTTCATCGATAATAGAATACATTGATAGTTTGATAATTGTCATGCTAAATGTCGAGAAGTACTTGACCTCGTTTATGAAGGATAAATAAATATAATTTGTGTAAGATGATAAAATACTCGTAAAAATATATCCGAAGCCATGATCCATTAAAGATGAAGGATTATGAACAAATGAATTTCAAGCAAATGCATAATTTTGCATCTATACCAACAACACCACCCCATCCCCACAAGTATTCTAATAGGTACCTGGTAATCATTTTGATCTTGTGTCATGATATTATACTAGGTATAGTGTATGTTCGAATCCATTACAACAAACCACTCTTGAAAGTTTTAGGACATTTATAAAATACTTAATCCAAATTACAGATCTCCTGTAGAAAGAAAAAAACTCATGCACAAATAAGAATAATCAAATGTACCAACTAGTTCTTGTGATTATTATTGAGCAATGAAATTGGAAATATGGTGCTATCTTTTTTCCTTTAGTCTACCTCATGCCTTTGATCAAATTACATTTTGTCTCAAAGAAAATAGCAATGGCAGACCCAGCCTATCTCATACTCCTCCCTGATGACCCTTAACTGGGCTACGTCCTCAGGCGACGGTTGAGTTTTTTTGATGGGAAAATAATAGATGATTACAAGATACAGAATAATTCAAACCCTAGGGAGTTTATATAGAGACCCCTATATAGGACGGGCGACTTCGCCGGCCCAAATTATTCGAGCGGCTGTGATGCACTGGGGCATGTAGGGTTGATCACTGGGTTAAGATTCAAGGCATTATCAACACTATTTAAATCCAGCATCCTATTAAATTAAATTAAAGGATAGAAGTTTCATAATTAATTGTATTTGTGTTGTTTTCGCACAACTTTTACACCATGAGCAACAATTCACATTGTTTTTAGTTTTTCACCTAGTAATTGTAGTACATCACTCTTCATCCAAGATATAAGCAAAAGAAGCACTAGCTTCCAACATTTTCTGTATTAAATTGGAAAATGTGTATTAAGTAGAAGCAAATATCACAAATAAGTAAATGGATGGCCAAGGCAACGTTAGCAACATAAAGATCCATATTGCAACATGGTAAGGGTTAAATCATTTGATGCAAAAAATATTGTGCGCTGGATTTAGTTCCAGTAATGTCTGCATAGAACATAAATGTTAATCCTTTAACTAATAGTCCAAGCTCCAGTTGTAGAGCTCTAGTTAGAAAAGATGGATAAACCATAAAATCAAGCACATACCATATAATTTGGCAGCACCCTTTGTTCTTTTTCAATAATAAGCTTTCTGTTTGTTCAGAACAAGCAACTCCTTTAGTAAAAATGCAAAACATATGATGAATGTGAGATATATAGTTAAGAATGAAATCTCAACTGTGCCAATGTTCATGGTAAGCCCAGATATTGATCCACCCATTCATACAACTAATAAAGAACTCTCAATCATAACATGAGGAACATAGAATTCAATGCATGGAAAGCACTGGATAATCGTTCATGTTTCATGAAAAATCCGAGGAGACATAGACCCAAATTGTGAAAGAGGTAAGATATTGCCATATGCAATGCCACCAAAATCTTTGGTAGATAAAAGGAGAAAGAGATAAGAAAGTGCATAATATCTTTGTTTTTTTAAGATAGAGAATTTACAAGTATTTCCATATGTTAATATCATGGTACAGGCCATACCTTCTTGGTGGCACAAGGTCACCAGAACGAATATATGTAGCTTGCGTTAGATATAATCTCAATTTTTATGAGGGATTGTGTTGCGAAGAGATTTATTTTCTAGTAATTTACGAAGAGAATATTAGGTAACTTATTTTTTATTATGTGTGCTTTTTAAGTAAGTTTTTGTTCCAATACGAGTCTACATTAGTGTGTAACAATTGTGCATTCTTCTGTATGTATAACACATAGTGAACATACAAAAAGTACAACAAAAAGAAAAAGAAAATAGTTAAGCCTATGTTTTCATTGTCAGTAAAACAAATATCTAAGAGTGTTCAAGGATGGCCTTGTGTAACTTTCAAAGGATTCATCATTGTTTAATAGTATAAAAAATCATCAAAAAAATAAACTAAAAGCAACTCCACATGACTTAACTGCAACAATGTTTAATCTACAAAGGCAAAGCAATCTCTTATTGCAACAATGTTTACATAAACTAAAAGCTCGATTACTTGCACGAATAATCTAAAAATCAATAGTCACTTGATACTGAATACAATGGAGTTCTTGAGTTTGAGTGGAAATCCACATAATAACTACACCCATAATCTATCCTTTGTACAAGAATGGTTCCTCAAATTAATATATAAAAAAAACATAAAGATTGTGATACACATATGAGATTTACCAATTCCTTTATAGTTGAATTCTAAGACCAAATCTAACAACAAAGCCTCTAATGACTTCCCTGTTAGCTCAATGCACTTTTATGTAACCTTAGATCAGACAAATACATAAAACAAGTAAGAAAATAATTTGAATCAAAATTTGAATTTAAATGGTGTACATGCATTCATCAAGTATGGGATAAGTATATATACATCTCTATCATATCTAATTTCTGGAAAATAGAATAAAATTGTCCTCTCCAAGTGAAACATAAAGACAAGATGAATAAGCTCAACTTTTCCACTGAGTAGGCCACTGAAAATTCACATTAAAAGTGAAGAATTTAATCATTCTTTTTTTCCAAAAAGAAACAAAAACTTAATGAAAGTATACAAGTATTGCTCAAGAATTGCCCTATTAATGAAAGTTCCTCCAACCGCGTTCAGAATATTGGCGACGGCTCGAGTACGACGAGAGCTCCTTCTGGTCGGAGGAACGTTTCATGGTGTCAGAAGATGTCGGCGTCGCGAAGAGGACGATGATTCAAAGGTCGACATTTTTGTAATCTTTCCAAATTATAGGAACTAATTGTACTACAAAATCCTTAATCTAATCGTGCTTCGAAATATAATCGTAGAATAGGAATTAGAGGAAAATAAATAACATTTTGTGCAACTTTTTTGCTAGTGAGTTCCGCGCTTTAGGTTAAAACATGTGAATATTAGGGTACAATTGGATTATGAGTTTTGATGAGTAAGTTAAGTTAGATTGGGATGAGGTAGGCTCATATGACAAATATTATGTTTAGATATCCAGGACTACTAACACCTGACTAATCATGAGTCAAGATATAGAATATAAATGATACTTCTTTGATCAAATTGGCGACTCCGAGGTTCGAACTCAGAGCTACTGGCTTTCGATCTCTCAACCCGACAACTGAACTTGGTTAAATAACTTAAATTTTAACCCACCAATTTGATGATATTTGATGGGTTATAAATTTTTATGCTCATTTTATCCTTACTCTTATTTTCTAATTTTAAATTAAACATAAAGGTAAAATAGACTTTTAAATTAATAACCTTTTGAACCCTATGATTTAATTTTTTTTATCCAAACAACATATGATTTAATTTAATCTATCATCATCATCATCCAATTTTTATTCAAATATGAATTTTATTAATAACTCACCACACTCTACTTCATCATTCCTTACTCCACTCTCCTACCCCACCCCTTCATTATTAAATATTCAAACAAAGCTTTAGTTTTTTTTTGTCTTAGTTCTTTCAATTTTTTATGGAATTACGTGATCTAAACATATAAATATTTTTATCTTTTGAAGCAGTATGTCTTTTGCTAAGAGTTATGTGCTCACATATATGCTCTTTTCATTTTTTTTCTTTTAGTTTCTCTTTTTGCACGTTAATTATTTAATCAGCAAATGATTTTCTTACATTAAATCATAAAAGGGATGTTTGGAAATTCAAGAGAATATGTAGAAAAATATAAGACAATAGGATTATATATAAACATATTTCAAAAATTTGGATTATGATGGTGTTGAGAGTAAAGTAAATAAAAAATATTAATATAATATTTAGGAAAATAAGTGATGTTAACATAATATTAATTATATTTATTAATGCACATATTTTTCAGTAACAAATATTAATTTCATTTCATTACACTTATAATAACATCCAATTAATTATTATTTACAAGAATATAGTAATTAATCATTATTAATAATCTATTAATTAATTGATAATGTTATATAGTATATCATTTATGTACGCCATCAATTTATAGGCTTAAACAAATATTCAATTACAAAAAATATTAAAAATAAACTTAAAGGAAATAAATTTATAATTCTTGGGTTCCTTAGAAATAAATTTAATCAATTGTAATAGATTAAGAGCGGTGGTTTTATGTATTTTGAAGTGATTTAAAAAAATAGTTTGGTTAATTTTGAAGAATAACTTCGTATTCCTGCTGTTAATCCAAATCCAAACAGCCTCAAATTTTTTTTCACTCAGGCAACACCTATTTGTTGCGATATAAATATTTCTTATCTTTTGAAGCATTATGTCTTTTGCTAAGAGTTAGGTACTCAAATATATGTTGCTTTTAGTTTTTTTCTTCTAATTTCTCTTCTTGCGCGTTAGTTACTTAATCATCAAATGATTTTCTCACTTTAAATCATAAATTGTGGCAATTTATTTGGAATCAAAAGTTGCACATCTCTTGCTCTTTTGTTTCTATTATTTTGTGGAGGCGTATTAGGTTGTCTTTTGATGTCAGCTACAAAGATGCCAAACATCTTATTCTACAATGTAAATTTGATGTATGGCAGCACCCTTTGCTTAGAATGGAATTCTTATTTTGCAATGTACTTTAATGTGTGGCAACACCCTTTGTGGAAATTTATTTGGAATTAAGTTCTTATTATTATAGCAGTTTGTGTAATGCCCTGATAATTTCGAAAAAAAGATAAGTAGAACACGGGTTGAGTTCAGTTTGAACATGGCTGATATGTGACAAAAAGAAAAAGGAAAAATATAGACGATTGTCCAAATTGAACGCGGGTCATGTTCTACAAGATTGATGAATTATCGACATGGAGTCTGATGGGCAATTTAATTTGATTTTATCTCAACCTCTAACCTTAACCCTGAACTACCCCTATATATACCTATAGGTGGTGAATAAATAAATCCCAAGCCTCATTATTTCTTCCCCAAGCAGCAAGAGTTCTCTCTCCCTCTCTCCCCTCTTTCTCTTCTTCTTTCGAGACCTAAGGTAAGATAAATTTATTTGTCTTTTCTTCTCTCTTTTCTCGGCCTCATACTGAAGGGATGTATGTAAGAGAGGCAATAGAAGAGCGTAGAAAAGAATGTGGACAAGCCTAACGAAGAATGAGAGAAGAAGTCTAGGATCAAGGAAATGTAACTCTTAGGGTTAGTAGGAGATTATGGTTATCTCTACTAGTTTCTAATATTTTATTTATGAGATTAAGAGAAATCATATTTCATGCAAGGATTTATTAATACTTAATGATAGAAAATGATGATTAGAGTTTTTCATAGATGATTGATTATGCTCTCAAACTTTGAAAAATTATATTTAATTCAACAAGGCGACGACAAGAGTCGGTCACTTGCTGAGCAACATGGACTATGTCGACCCTCGACATGGCCCACATTGATTGGATAAGAGGGATGGTTCCACCATCATCCAAATAGACAAACACGGACTACGTCACCTGGATGTGAGTTGCGTCGGTCGGCCAACGAATTAAGAAATTCCTAAATGCGGACCACGTAGTCTGTGTCATCGAGACGTAAGCCGTGTCGTCTTGTCAGAAGAAAACCCGACGCCAACACAAGTTGGACCTCTTGTAGACATTAACCATGTTTCGGTGACGGAAGCCCGAGAACACGAATACCAACCGTGTTCCATCGAATTGGGTCGTGTTCAACCCTATAAGTACTGTTGAACCGAACCAGATTCAAGAGAAGAAACCTAGTAGTATAAATCAATAGAATAAATTGGTCTGCGTCAAAACCCTAACCGGACAGCATCATGACACAACATTATAGGGCACATTCTCAACCTGGACCGCATATGATGCTAGCAGAAATGAACCATGTTTGATTGGTAAATGGATCGTGTGCCACGAGACCGAAGATGAAAATTGCATATAACGGAAATAGTCCATGTCGCACCTTGACACGTACCATTTTTTGAGGATTACATGCCAATAGAAAATGGGTTGTGTCCATCTCTCACGCGAGCCATTTTCCAGGTGACAAATCGATGAATGTTTTATGTATGAAATTGTGATTGATATGTTTATTAAAGAAAGAATTAAACAAATATTAAAAACCTTAAGAAAATATAAGGATTAAAAGAAATAAGATGAAAGATGAAAGTTGTAGGTTTTCACCTGCACTGATTGTTAAATGGAGCAAAGAATGAAAGTTAAAGATAAGAACAAAGGGTGTAGCTGAAGGCAAAATAGTGAAACTCCATGGCGATGAAAGAAAAATACTTAGTCATTGTTCTTATTGTATAAGACTCTCCACCCGTGCAACGAATTTTGGACTTCCATCGTATAGGAACTCCACCCATTATACATGGTCGTCGTGGTGATCTACAGTCACTGACAAAGATATGTGAAAATATCATGATATTCTCTTAAAAAAATGAAGAGCTCTTTACAAGATATATGAAAGATGAAAGAAGTTAATGATAACTTCTAATATGAAAGACAAAAAGAAGGAAAATTGAAAAAAAATGAATGAAAGAAAGAAAGAACGAAAGAACGAAAGCAAGAAAAGAAAGAAAAATGAAAATAAAAATTATACAAAACAAATATCGTTCTAAGAAAAGAAAGATGCAAAGTTAAATGATAAGATGTTGAACGCAAAGAAAACATATGATTGAATGATTGTGCCTTATTATGCTATTCTACTATATGCTTTATGTGCAGATGTCTCATGAGCATGATAAAAATGATTTTCTCACCATATTTATCTTATTTCTGCCTAGGGTTTAATGGAGGTGAAACACCCCTCCCGGTGTTTTACCGTGGAACACCCATGTGATCAACCGACTATTTTTAAATATATGGTTTAGATTAAAAATAACTTAAAATCATCTAACTAAAATAATATAACTGCTTCTCTCTCCTCCTTTAATCTACATATATTTAGAAATAGTCGGTTGATCACATGGGTGTTCCACGGTAAAACTCCTGGAGGGGTGTTTCACCTCCATTAAACCCTTCTACATATTTGAGCCTTATATATTAGGTGTTAGCTCACGAGAGCTTTCTCTACCGCACATTATGGGTCCTATAGGTAATCAGGCTTAGATGATGATGTTGATGATGTGGATGGCGAGGAGGTTCATGATGACATACTGATTACATATGGCATGGACTAAGTCTAGTTAGATTTTCATTAATCAATAATGATGCAATAGTTAGTCTCTTGAATTTTTATAATACTGAGTCTTAGTTTATTTGGATATGTCACTTTATTCCTTATAGTTTAATTTAAGATTTCCGCAAATGAAAGAATTTTTTTATATTTTGTTTTTATTTTCACATATGTGTACTTAATGTTGGCAAAGGGTCAAAAGCCAAGTTAAAGCATGAAGGTTAAGTTTGAGCGACATCTCAAAAAAGCACTCAAAATCAATATTTGAGGTGAGCTTTTGGGAATGTTACACTTTGTCCAAATTTACAAAAGATGCTATAATAGTTAACAAAGTTTTTTTGTTCATGAAGTAGTAACAGTTTGTCAAAGAATGTACTTTCGATGTGTGACTGCACCCTTTTGCTCTGCAACTTATATTTTCTATGATGAAGTGGTCGCAAGATGCCAATTTTTTTTTGCAATATACTTTTTGATACATTGTATCAATTCTCGTTTGATTTAAGTACATTGTAGCAGTTTACCAAAATTTGAAAGAGACATGAAAGAGCCGCATGGAATTTTAGGCTAAAAAAATTGTGTTGACAAAATAGTTGAAATATTTCATAGCAGTGTGGAATATTTCAGAGAATTAATGATCTAATGACATGCTTAAGAGAATTAGATGCAATACCACTATTTTCTTTGACTTAATTTCTTGTTCCGATACTGATGATTGACGAAAGTTGCTATTGCGTCACAAAATATTTGCTGAACTTCAACTTTGTGTTGCATAATTGGTTGATTGTTTAATCACCTAAAAAAATTGGTTGCTTATGGTTTGGTTGTGCACTTTCCGACATTTATATTCTTGTCACATAATGCCCACCATTCTATGGCTCCGAAAAAAGATTGTTGCATTCTAATGATTGTTAGTTTATGTCATTGTTCTATGAAAGTATGTGAATTCCCATAAGCTAATTGTGCATGCACATTTTAGTGTTTGTGATATGTGATGCAAATAGTGATTTCAACATCTCAACAAGATGTTATAAATAACTTTATAACACCCTCAATTTTAAAAGAAAATAATGGAAAGATAAGATAGAAATATATAAGATAACACATGCTATAGTTAGGATTAGGAAAATGATAATGTATGAGTCGAAGTCAAATTATTATCCTGATAACTTTCTTGTCAACTTACCTATCCATATAAGTTTACAAGGGATCATAATCACATTAAAAGTTAGTCACAAAGAGTCCTAATCACACTCAAACCCAACCTAGAGATTTTTTTCCTTATAAATAGGATTCAACACCTCCTATTTTCTCACAATCTCTCTCTCCCCTCTCTCCTCACAGTGCTAGATCATCATGGAGAAAGAAATGCCAAGAAAAATGTTCATCATAGAGGAGGAGCGAGGAGAAGGATATTGGGCAAGGAAGAAAAAATATTGGTTGTAAAGCAAGATATGTAACTAGGAGGATCAACCTTAGGGATTATCATATGTATATGAAAGTAATGCTTATTATGGTTTCTGCATAAGATATCATACTTGTAGTTAATCTCGACAAACGCCCAAAAGTCTGGACGTAGGTTGTGTCATAGCATGACACGGACCGCGTCGGCAATTGCGGGGATGACCATGTCACCCAAACACAAGATGTATTTACATGGATCATGACAGACGATAGAAAATGGACTGCATCGACCCTTAACCCAGGTCGTGTTCCTTGGCGAAGTTGGGACAAACTGAATAAACAAATGATCCACCATAGACACTGGTCGTGTCCCAAATTGACACGAACCACGTTCGTAATTGCGAAAAAAGGCCTACGGAGGATGCATTCACACATCATATCGGAGTGAATGGAAACAGACCATATCACACTTTGACGCGAGTCGTATTCCTCGACATTATGAAGCAGAAAAACACAACAAATCAACGAGGATGCTCATGCTTGGAAATGGGTCGTGTGCCTCTCGAAAAGTAGGCCATGTTCTTTAGAACATTGGTAGCCACAAAACCTAATCTTGAAAATGGGTACGTCACCCTGACATGGACAACATTATCGAACCGGGTCGGACACGAATCAGAATGCAGACCGAGTTAGCTCAAACAGATTGCGTCATAATTAAACCGGAAGGTGCTCAACGTCAATCATGTTTACCTTATATGGGTCGTATCTAGAGTAAACACGGGTCGGGACGCCTTGAACCCGTATCATGTCCTACCAACAACTACCACAAAAATGGATCGTGTTCCAACAAAAGAAAGGAGAGATGATAAAAAAATGGACCGTGTATGTTCCGAACATAGGCTGTGTTCCATCGCTTGAAGAAATAAAGATTGTTTTCTTGATTGAATGATTGAATTGATTCATAAAAGATATGATTTGATCACCAGTGAATTGAACATTAGTAAGGGGTTATTGAGTTCCTATTGGAGCAATTGTTTATGGGTAACTATAAATGAGTTCCTTCAGGTTCAATTGTGTTTCTTTAGGAACCATTATTTATGATTTTCTTTAGGAACAACCGTAAACGAGTTTCTTCTGGTTCAATTGGATTCCTTTGAGAATAATTATTAATTAAATTTCTTCAAAAATAATTGTGAATTTAAGTTCTTTTGGGAATAATTGTCACTATTTTTTAATGGTTTCTTCAAGCCTAGTTAGCTTTAATGATACCGGGTTAAAAATTAATGATCTTCATAATTATTAAAGACTCATTACTTATTTGTATTAATTGAACAACTTAGGACAAAGAATAATTAAAAAGTTAAAGAATTCCAAATAAAAAATTGAATTAGGCTTGAACCTATTGAACACAAAGGAAATGAATATTGTATCATAACGATGCAAATTAAATTCTTGCAATTAAAAGATTAGTGTAATTGTAAAGGAGGAAATAAAGGAAAGAAAATGTAAAGTAAAGAAAAAATGATTTCTTGATTTTAATATTTTTTATCATTGTCTTATTGATTATTTTCTATACATATTATACTTCATTAAGAATTATCTCACCTATTTTTAACTTTGCAGACGATAAGAACAATGATAGATAATGACTCTAATGATGTAGAAGCTTGTGATGCGATAACTTGCACATAATAAAAGTCTACTTGAATTATAATTATTTTATTAATCATGTTTTCTCTTTATTGAATAATGTAAAATAATATTTTTTATAAACTTATTTATAGAGTTTGTATCCATATTATTGATCAATTTTTTAGGCACAGGCAAATAATATCGTAATATTTTTAGATGACCATTTTGTTTGACACGTGACGAAGTTTGTAAGCTTTGTAAACTCAATCAATTACATTAGAATATTAAATTTGCTCTTAGTACAAGAATATCATTCTACTTATACAAACACTACAGTTAAAGTAATTACATAATATAATTTTTTGTTCAAAAAATTATACCAACATTGTAGTCCTAAGCGCTCAGAAATCTGCAAGGTCATGGACACCTTATATATATAAATATATATATATATATAAATATATATATATATATTTATATATATAAGTTTAGACAATGCCACTTGCGCTTTTATTTTTCTTGGATGTCACTGTCTCCGCAGCCATTCAAGTTCAATTTTGTGTGTGGTACGTCTTTTACCCTAATCAATTTGCCCGAATCTTCCCGGAAAAAAGTGTTCCAGCATGTAGACCCTTTTATTTTCCAAAAATACCAAAATCAACTATTAGTTGATTTAATTAGTAAAAAAATTAATAAAAGTGTATCCTATCTTTGAGACCTATAATCGAAATAAAAAAATATAAATATTAAATAAATTATTTATTTTTAATCGTATATTTTAAATCCAACGATTGATAAGATAGAGTAACTCGAGTATACCTCTATTAAATTTATTCATAAATGTTAAAATTCGGAAAAGGAAATCTAAGTTTCAATTTCGAAAGATAACTGATCTAATGCATTATGTATTTTAGAAATTTTTATTTGTTAAAAATGATTCACCCTTTCAAAATGTCTCGTCAAAACTTTGAATATATATAATATAACGTGATACTGGGACAATGCGCACACGCGCATATATAGTTACATGTATAACAAATATTAAAATAGTTTAAAATAAAAATGAATCAAATTAGTGAAACCACTACACATATAAACAAAATTTAAAAAAAAAACTGATTCAATCCAGCATAAAAGACTATTTTTTTAACATTCGAAAAGGCATAGGTGGATTTTATAAAAAAAATATAAGAAAATAACAGAAAAGCCTGATAAGATCTTACTTAATTAAGACTATGGAAATAAATATTATTTTTATATTTTGAGTATCTTCCAAAACATATATACAATTATCTGATTAACATATAAATTATGTAAATATATATTGCCAAAAGTTATATAAGATACAGATGATATCAAAACAAGTTATAGTCGTCGAATTATAGAATAGAATATTATTAAGCACTGTCATAGATATATAATGTGAAAAAAACATTTTGCATAGTTTTTTATTTTGGAAAAATCACTCAAAATGAGTGATTTTTACTTAAAAAAGAACTCTGGACTCATACCACTTCCACATATATTTAACTTCAAATTAAAGAAACATAAAACATACAATAAATTTATAATTATAGATCAATTTTATTTATCATTCTACTATGATCATATACAATTTGGTCAATCCGAAACAAGCGCCTGAAAAGAAAAAAAAAACAAAATTATTCAGATACCATAATTACCATCTTCATTTTTGTTATGTTTTGCCTTGATAATTTGTCGTTCTTTCTCACATTTTGATCACTTAGTTTCTGTAACAAGTACACCAAATAGAATAATAGAGTAAGTAAAATATTAATTAAAATCGACGAAAGTTAGTAATTTCAATTTTAATATTTAAAATTATTAAATTTGATTAGAATATTACATTGTCGCTGAATTCGACACTGAATTAATAAAGTAGGATGGATCATTCAACGAAGATAATTAAGTAAATTATTAAATATTTGCACATTTTGATATTGCACACTCATTTTATTATTATTATTTCTTTTTAAACCGTAGAATAGAATATGCAAGTTAGTTTTAATAATGAATTAAACTCGGTGTCACAAAATTAAATATCGAAAGTTGGAAATACTTTAATTTTTACTCTGATATTCGAGCTAAGTGAATCAGCTTAGCAAAAATAAAATGTGAATTAAGCTTATTATTATAAAGTTCATTTTTTAAAGTAATAATTTTTTTAATATTAAATGATAGTAGGTTGGCTCACCTTTCTAGTACAGAAATTAAAAAAGTGTGGTCATGCAGTTTTCTCCGGTTGCGGATCAGTAGCAACTGTTGAGTTCTAGACTCATAAAAATATATTTTTGAAAGATGCATTCCATTTCTCGAATTCAAATTATTTTGGTTGTTAAATATTAATATTGATTGTCATATAAAAGATTACAGTATTAAGCTCAAGCATACAATATATATATATATATATATATATATATATATATCGTAGCGCACTTGTATAAAAAGTAATGATACTTTCTGTACAAATAAATAGTATTCAACTTTTTTTGTACAGGTAGTGTTATTATTTTTTGTTGTGCTACACGCGCTACATTAAAAATGCGCTATACGCTCCCTGCCCCTATATATATATTATGAAAAAATATTTATACAACTCAACCAGAAGCTGTAAATCATAATAAGTGATACTAACTGTTAATTTAATTAGGTAAGTATTATTAATCATTGATCTGATCATTGTGATACCATGCAGATAACACATTAATGCGATATCATTATAGTTTAAATATTACATCACATTCAATGATCAAAATTTCTTTCTTTGATCTCTCCTGTCAACCTTAGTCACTTTAAAAACAATAATAAACACACCGCAACATCCAAACTTCCATTAATGGCATGATTATTAAAATTCAAATTTCTCGTGAGAGACACATAAATTTAATTTATTTTATGACTAGTGTACTGAATTTAACGAGAGCGAAACATTGCCCTGTTTGACGATAAAAATTAGATGTATTAAAATTTTTTAATTCATGATTTACTCTCATTATCCTAATTCAATGAAAATAAATTAATCCACATGAGAGAGAACAAGTTACTCTTTATTTTTTTATATTTTGCTCATTTATTGTTGAGGAATCCACAAGATGAAAAAAAATTTGATTAAAAAATAAAAAATAAGACCTTTATCACACCTTATTTTCCAACCTAATTGGGATCTCATACGGACAATTCAATTTCGAAAGAAAAAATATTTGAAAGTTTTAATCTTAATTATTCATATTAGTCGAGTGGTGGAACATAAAAGTATTTTTATATTATATTATATATAATAATGAAGATATTATCTATTTAAGTAGATAGCATCATGTTGTCTATCTTATTCGCCGTAAGATATTAAATTTATGATAAATATAAAATTATCTTTTTTAAATCTATCATGTATTTAATATTTTATAATTAATAAGATAAATAATACAATATTATAGTACATCCATTAAATCATATATTACATCATAATAATAAATTTAATAAAGATATTTTTTTTACTTAGGAGGGACATTTTATATCCCCTTATATAATGTATTTGGACTACGGATTCAGGGCTCATATGATAATTCTTTTTTTTTCTTCACTTGATAGCAGATGTCATAGACTTTCTAAAATAAGAAACAAATAGAATAACATTAAATTCTATTAACATATCTAATTTATATTCGTTTTTGTTGTTTAATTCTTTGATCTATTTTTACAATGCAGGGGAAATAAATAAACTATACATTTCCTTTGTCAAGACCAACTCCATAATGAATCACCATGAAAACAACATCCTCCACAGCATCCACAGATCACTACTACTTAAATTTGCAACTTTTAGTAGTATCAATCAACACCACCACCACCAGGTCACACAACTCAAAGATCTCCCCTTTTCTATTCTAATGACACCTTCCTTTCCTTTTGCTTTCCTCCTCCTCCTCTTCTTTTTGTTCCCTTCTCCTTCTTCGTCTCAGAACGCCACGGCGCCGGCGCCGGCGCCGTCGCCGTCGTCGTCGACGTGCCCGCTGGACTTCTCCATCCTCCAAAAGTTCGTCTCCGCCGCCGCGTCGTCGCCGTCGTCCGTCCCCTCCTCCGGCAGCTTCTGCTCCTACTCCCTCCGCTACCTCCACCTCGTGCAGGCGCAGTACCTCCGCTCCGACTCCCTCTTCCTCCCCCCGCTTGACTCCGCCGCCGCCTGCTGGTCCGCCTTCCAGTCCGCCCTCTCCAACATCCTCCCTTCCTCCTCCTTCGACCTCCGCAGCTCCTGCGGCTTCCGCACCGAATGGATCTCCCAGGGCTGCATGGACATCGCCAACCGCAGCGCCTTCGAGGCCGTCGTCCCGTCCTCCGCCGTCTCCGACATGAACCGCGACTGCAACCGCTCCTTCCCGGACACGCCCTCCTGCACCGGCTGCTCCGCCACCCTCAACGGCGTCACGTCTGCCTACCTCACCGGGCCCGAGCACGGGAACGTCTCCGACTGCGTGGCGTACCCCACCATCTACGCCGCCGGCGCCCTCAACAGCTTCGGTCCCGCCGACGATTCGCGAGGCGCCGAGAGCGGCGGAGGCGGTCGCGGAGGATGGCGGCGGGGAAGACGGAGATCAAGCCGGCACCGTCGCTTGAGACTATCGACGCGAGCACGAATCTGATCAAGTTCACCCTCGACGAGATCAAGGCGGCCACCGGGAACTTCCACAGGGACAACATCATCGGGAGAGGGGGCTACGGCAACGTCTACAGGGGAGTGCTACCCGACGGCACGAAGGTCGCGCTGAAGCGGTTCAAGAACTGCTCCGCCGCTGGGGACGCGAGCTTCGCCCACGAGGTGGAGGTCATCGCGTGCGTCCGCCATGTGAACCTCGTCGCCCTCCGAGGGTACTGCATTGCCACGACCCAGATGGAGGGGCACCAGAGGATCATCGTGTGCGACCTCATGCGCAACGGGAGCCTCCACGACCACCTCTATGGCTCCTTGGAGCACCGGTTGAGCTGGCCGGTGCGCCAAAACATCGCCGTCGGTACTGCCAGGGGGCTTGCTTACTTGCACTATGGCGTCCAGCCGGCCATCATTCACAGGGACATCAAGGCCAGCAACATTCTGCTGGATGACAAGTTTGAGGCCAAGGTGGCCGATTTTGGATTGGCCAGGTTCGCGCCCGAGGGCGTGTCACATGTGAGCACTAGAGTAGCAGGCACTCTTGGCTATGTTGCGCCGGAGTATGCTCTCTACGGGCAGTTGACAGAGAAGAGCGATGTCTATAGCTTCGGAGTAGTCCTTCTGGAGCTCTTGAGTGGGAAGAAAGCGATTGTGCAGATGGATGAGGGTCAGGCATTTCTGGTAACTGACTGGGCTTGGTCCTTGGTGCGCAGAGGAAGGCCTCTGGATGTCATTGAGGAGGGAATGGAGGAGTTGGCTGCGAACGAAGTTCTGGAGAAGTATGTGCTCATTGCAGTCCTATGCACACACCCACAGCTACATGCCAGACCTACTATGGATCAGATTGTGAAGATTTTGGAGACCGATTTGTCAGTTCCATCGATCCCAGACCGCCCAATTCCCATTATCTCAAACATTGAGGAAATTGAGAGATCTGTGAGCAGCAGTGGATCTGGTCAGCTATCGAGTTTTGCTGGCTACCAGGCATTTTCTTTCGGAAATGATGATGTTGCCTCTAGTACTGGTTCAGAATATTGGTCCAGAGGAGGTGTTTCATAAATGGATTGCTCGACTGTAAGCACCGAATATGGATCTGATGGGCACTTCTGGTATGCATGGCTTGCATTTCCTTGTTTCCAGTCATTGATTCAAATGCTCATGTATTGTAGATACAGTTTTGAATTTTGATTCCCTTTTTTGATGAGGGACAAAATGATTGACATACGTCATCATGTATGATAATTCGAGCTTATTTATCATTTATTACATTCTTTTGTTCCATCTAAAGTTCAAACTGGGATGTGGCCTGCTGAATTCGCTTAACGTTTGAAGTTCATATTCATATCATTGGATATTATACATAGTTTACAGTCTGCTGTGATGCAAATTCACTGGGAAGTCTAACTAAATTCAGAAAATTCAAGGACTCAATTTTTCTCATAAGGACACTTTTAGATGAAAGATTGAAACATGAGCAGTTGGGAAAGAATTTCTCTTGCCTTTAGTTAATCAATTATTCACTGGGAAAAAACTGTGTTCTTGAATTTGTTTGCAAAATTATTAGGAATAGGATAATTATCCAGATCAGCTGAAACTGATCCTGTAAATCTTTTGAATGCCAATTTGCCACCTAAAATTCTCATATCTACCTCCTAAAACTCCTAAGAGGACTTTCACCATGCTGCTTATAGCAAATCTATGTTTGCCTTGTCCTATCAAGTTAATAATTCTTGTCAGCCTGAATTAACAGATGGAATGAGTAAGCATTTTATTGCTCGCTCAGGTGTGCCTTTGGCTTAATGCTCGTTGCTTATTGTTCACAAATTCAACAAGCTAAAGTTGAAGTTGATTGAAAAGCTCAGTCCAAGTTATATACGTGACCCTGTTTGAATCAAACCTTTCAGGTAAGACTTCTGCCATCAAGATAGAAAATTGCACCTAATTTCATTAGAAACAATAATCAACTAAGAAAGAAGAGAAATGGAACGTATGGTGCTTTGTAGGCTAGGTAGAGAGATGAAGCCAGGATTGATTCAAGAACTAAGAAGAAAATTCAAACATGAGGTCCTTATTGAGGTAGGGGAGAGATGAAGCTAGGATTGTCAAGTTTGTCAGTCTTCATTCAAGAATTAATGGAAAGAAGCTTAAAACTTAGGCTGCTGAGACTGTTACCATATTGTCTGTCAAGTCATGTTTTTGCTCTCCTATTATCGAGGATCCTATTAGGAGATAATGAATATGAGTGCCGCTTCTTTTGTGCCCATTGAATTTTTTAATCAACCATGTTGCTAGGACGGTGCTACCTCTGCAATTTGAGTTTCTACTTTCTCATATGGGGTGTGTATTATGATGTATTCGAAGGACGAAGGTTCTTATAATGTCCAAGGAAACTATCTCAAATATTCTTTTGGTTTATGTGATTAAATGGTTAATCAATTATGCAAGTAGAAAAAGGCAAATGTTTTAGCAATTTCGTGCTATCAGACTTTAAATATTGATTCATAATTGGTCCATATTTGTTTTCCTGTGTAGAAATGACATTTCTTATTCCCATTTCCTCTCCATAAAAGAGTTTCAGGTTGCATTCCTGCTTCAATCGTTTTTGTTGCTCCTAACTTCAGTCTATTTCGTACGAACCCGCTTTCTAGAAATTCCTGTTAATGTTATCAGTGTAAGCAAACAAAAGTTCCACAAACTTCAACTCTTGTATACATCTCACTGTAGTTTCATGGCTTACACTTATTTCTGAAGCACCAATCTGAATGCTTTCTGTGAGATAGAACCAACTTAGACAATGTATGGAAAAGAAAATGCAGCCTGAGCGACATGAATTATTTTGCAAACGTATGATGAAATATATCACATGTGCACAACTTGCAGGGTGACACTGTGACAAGGAATGCCCGTCGGAGAAGAGTGTACCTCTGAGGGGACTTGATCGTTCTGAATTCCGAGCAATTCCGGAAACTGACAGGTCGAAAAAGAGTGATCAGAAGAAAAGAGATGAACAACATGGAGCAGGCCACCCAGGGTTCCAACTTCAGCTCTCAAGGGAAGATGATCGTAGTGGTGAGGGAGACTGTTTCAGGTTTACCAAATAACCTCCATTTTTTTGACAAATACTTATGTTACTTTGGATTATGTCACGTTCTTCTGCATAGAACTGGAGTATTGATCGGTTTTCATATCCTCAATCAATCAATTTAATGTTTGAACATATATTTTTCTGGGTAATGAATGTTTGAGTCTATAGTTTGATACATGACGACTTCAGTCTTAATAATGTTCCTTTCATCGGGTTCTGGTGCGTTATCTATTTTTTTCGATATTATGAAGACTCGTTTCAATATAAAAACTGCCCATTTCGATAGTTTAAATTCCACAATTTAAATTAGAATATTTTGACGGATTTGTTTACATTGCATTTTAGAATAATCGTAAAAAGTGTAATACGACTCGCCGTTAATGGGCCGATGCTAGCTAGCATCACGGATCTTCATTATGATTTTTTTTTTCAGTCTAGTTCAGGTTGGATCCGTAATTGATGTTGGCTGAAAAGATTTTCAAACTCGACCCTGTGTGATAGGAAAATGTGGATATATCTAATAATAAAAGAATTAGGCTAGAGTAGTAAGTCATTTTTTATTGCTTAGATAGATCTCGAGTTTAATTTATGTATAAGTATAAAATCTTTATTGCACAAGTTTAGTTGGAATTTACATTGTTTTGTACTAAGATGACAATCGAAAAAAATTATAACAAAGAACTAATAAGATTAATAAAACCACTTGAAAATATTATAACAATATTAAAATTTAACATGACATTAGAATTATCTGGTGCATTCTCATTTTTATAAATCAATAATTTAGATCATTGCTAAATATTTATTGTTATTTTATAAAATATCAATAATATTGAATTATAGTGTTTGATAAGTACTAATAGTTTAAATTATAGTCTAATATAAATATAATTTAAATTATTAAACAATATTACTAAAAGTATTTTGAATTTTAATAATATATTATTATATATAAACAAAATGAAAAAAAATAGAAAGTGAGTCTTCATAAACTATATGGAGTTTATAATATTGAACAATATTATTTTGTTATAAAATATGAAAATTTTTTATAGTTTAGTTGAATGAATAATTTTTCAAATACATCTTATCCAACTCATAAGTGCTATCTTGTTCTACACTGAGTGAGATGATAATTTGGATTATCAAAGAAGCTAAAAGTATCTATAATTTGATACAATCAAATGAGTTAATCTGATAGACCCTCGAATTTTAAGTAAAATAGCCATCGATCTGTTTAGATTATGGTATATCAAATGGCACCTTAGAATAGTAGAAAAAAAGGAAGATAAAAAAAAATATTTTAAATATGCTTCAAACTTAAAATGAAAATATAAAAAAAAAATTCTTTTAATGCCTCATAAACTATAATTTTCTTTTAAAATCTAACCATAAACTATAATTTTATATATTTTAGTTCCTGAACTTATATCAGTTTGCAATTAAGATCCTTCCATTAACTTTCAACCATCCAAAATTATGTCTTTTTGTAATAATTATTACAAGTCAATTATACCCTTACTTTTTCAATATATGAAAAAATATTAAAATAAAATTGATATTTAAGAAAATATTATTAAAGTTATTTTTATTTGTATTTATTTTTAAAAAAAATATTGTAATAATAGAGTAAAAACAAAATTGATATTTAATTATTATTTAAAAATAATATCATAAAAATTTGAATGAAAGAGAGCTTAAGTGTTAAATCAAAATAAGTTTAAGGATAAATGTAAACAACCTGGATCCCCGATCGTATTTGAAAATTTTCAATCTTTGGTTCAATCCTAGGCCTATTAATTACTCCAAACATTGATGATAAGATTTACTTTATCTTGGTTGGATGAAAAAGGAGCATTTTACTTTCCAAGGTTAATTAGTTCAACCCTTCTACTTTTAATAATGTTATGCATGTACCATTTTTATAACACCAAAAGGAGAGAGAAAAATAATCCATTTTAATGAGGACTCATTTTGAGATTTTTGAGTCATGAATCAACCATTCGTTCCATGACAATGATTCTTTAGCATATAAAAGTTCTAGTAAAGTTATCTACCAACTCTTGAGAAGTCAAGTTTATATTAGACGAATTATTTTTTAATTACTTTATATTTTTTCATTGTAGTAAAATAATATGTTAAAAGTTAAAAATTATATGGAGCAAAATAAAAAAAAATGTGAGTGAGAGGACCAATAAACAGGACGAGAAACTAAAATGAAAGTGTGTACAAAAAGGAAAATTAATGGAAAGCACTTTGGACGTTACCAATTTTATTTGAAGGAAGAAAGATGTAGCATGATTAATTTGAATACCAAACAATAATTTTAAGTTAGACTTAAACATAAAATTCACTATACACTTTGCTTTTGGTCATTTTGTATCTCTTTAATTTCTTGTCACGCACTGTACGTTGCTAACAACGTTTTCTCGATTATAAACACATATTGTAATTGGTGATCTTATTACGCAGCCAACTATGACACTAATTTTTGTTTAAGTCCAATGGACAAAATTGTTAATAAAAGCTACAAATAAATAAACGACGGGTCAAATTTGATGATAAAGACATGAAGGATATGAATTAATTATGTACAAGATTCTTGGCTTCGTTGAGTTGTTGACGTGTACATTGAGCCACATATTAAAGTTAGAGGGTCCGGCTTACTTTAAGCATCAACTTTACATCAATGACATTATAATAAATTATGTAGTTATAGATTAACGGTGGATACCTCGTGCAGGGTGGCACCCGCCCCTATTCGGAGCGGGAGATATGTCCCCGCCCCGACCCCGTCAACCCGCTCACATCCCCGCCCCCGTCCCGAATCCCGTTGGTGGAGAAATTAAATTCCCCGCCTCCGTCCCCGCGGATCCCCGAACCTCCGCGGAGATCTCCATTCCCCAAAATTTAATAAAAAAATATTTTTTAATAAAAAAAAATATACAATAAAATCATAAAAAATTAATATTCATAAAATATATATATACATATATGTATTTAAATATTATAATTTGTATTAATAAATAAATACTACTTAAATAGTGTTATATTAATATAATTAATTTTAAAATATTTTAATAAGTATATATATCTG
>LTAE01001689.1:0-19111 GCA_001647135.1 Pontederia paniculata | reverse complement strand
CACACGCACAAACACATATATATATATATATATATATATATATATATATATATATATTATATATATATATATATATTATATATATATATATATATGAAAGTGATTGCACAAGTAAAATAAAAAGTCAATAGCATGAAATCAGCGGGAGCATTTTTAAATCCAAATTCAGTAATTACGTAAATTGCAGAAAAAAAATATTTCCCATTTTTTAGTATTATTTTATGTAGTAGATATTAAGTTAAAATTATATATTATGTATTTGAAATATTATTCTCTGTAATGGAGAAAAAAATCCTTTTGAGAAGGTTTTTCCCAAAGTTGTACATAATTTCTGTTGGAATTATTTTAAAATATTCAAATATTTTGAATTTAATGACATATGAAGATGCATTTTTTATGAAAATATTTAAATGTTTAATTTAAAAGGCGTGACTTATTATAAGGGCACATCCTTAAGGCCCTAATTAGTTTGGGGTTTGTTAATCGAGCAATAAAATGAATTTTCTAGATGACTTTGTTATTTCTAAGATTTAGACAAATTATTCTTAAATTATGTTTGGTTCAAAAGTTACTGTTACATGAATAATTATGTTGTTATTCTATGTTAGTGTTTGGATGGAAAAGAATAAAATGTGAATAATGGTGAGTTTATTTTATAATGTCCAGATTGTCCTTGTTATAATATTATGTGATATGATACATATGCTTGAACATACCGATTAAATTGCACATACAGATGATGTGATAAATTGAAATGTGATAAACCACCACAAAAATCATATACAAGAAAACAATTACATCAGCAAATCACATATGTTTCCATTTACGTACGTGATGAACACCTTAGTGTAACAATATTTATGTTGTGCATATACCAACTAGATGTGATAGATCATATAACAACAAAAAATCATATACAATAAAAAATTACAACAGGAAATCAAAATTACACAAGTTCAATGATAATTTGGAGCAACAACAAAAGTTAAGTAATCAATTAGGTTTACGACGAAACCTAAAAAGCAATCACTGATCCAATTTGAGTACCTCTACGTGGTAGACCTTCAAAGCCCTACGAGCTCTACGTTTGGAGGATTTGTGAATTCCCCTTGTGTATTCCAAGACTACGGACACTAGGATGGAATAAACCCGCTAATATGCCCGCCTCGATTCCATTCTGAAAGATGAAGGGACAGAGGTGACTAATTCATCCAAATAAGCGATAACGAAGCTTACACTTATTCACATTGGTTCATCCTGCTATGCAATCAACATTTATATGTTTCGATGCAACAACAAGCTCACATGTAGCATCAACCCAAAATTTGGAATAACAACAAAAATCACATCTAACAATAAACTACATACCAGGGAATGACATATATTAATCCAATGATAATTTGGAGCAACAACAAAAATTATAGTAGGAAACCAATAATCAAAATTACACAAGCCTCGGTATGTGCACATGTAGCATCAACCCCAAATTTGGAGCAATAACAAAAACCTCTAAAAATAAACTAAATACCAGGGAATGAAATATATTAATCCAGTGCACAAACATACGGCAAAGATGAAGCAAATATAGAAATTAAGTTTCCAATACTAACTGCAAAGTGTTTATACATGAGATAGTGCAAAATATCTAGTTCAGACATGACAAAATCTGGACTACTAGATGAGTGAGTTCATATAGAAACACTACTACAAAGTTTTGCTTAGCACAAGTCCAATGAAAATACCGAGTACAAAGCTAATGAAAAGTTGAAGAAAGCTTTTCTAAGATTTGCAATTACATTTTGCATGTGTCCTTGATCCCTTCATCATACTCTCTAAGAGACATAGATGGTTCACACTGTCCATGTAAATACCTACGTAATGTTGCAATTGCTTCACCCTCGAAATCATATTTCTTGTAAAGACAATTGTTGTAGCCTGATACTTGTTGTTGGCACTCCACCCATGAGTTATATACACCATATCTATGACCTTTGAAAACAACATACTTCTTTGTTGACGATCCCCTCATAACGCTCTTCATTTCCTATACATGAATGTAGTTAAGTTAAATATGTGACTGTTACCAAATATTTTAATGGAACATGACATTAAAAAATATGGTTTGAAAAAACAATGAAAATATTAAAAAAATATATTACAATGAACTCATTATTGTTATATATAATAAATAGAACAAAATTACGATAACAATGACAACATATATGATAAAAAAATTGTCATAGCATAACATAAACTAAAGAACATACTCTTGCGATAAGCATTCCAGATTCGAAAAGAGATGTAATTGCGAAGATAGTCACCCCTACAAGTATCATCATCACCAAATAAGGTAGATGGATCAAGATCATTGACATCCACGTCATTGGAATCAATTTGCAATGCCATGTTAAAATATATATCACCCCCTTGATGATGCTTTATGAAATTATGTATAATACAAAATGCCATCACAATATGTTGTTGTATTTTGAAAGAAAGGGTATATGTGAACAGAGGATCCAAAAGCATGCCTTCAATATGCCAAAAGCCTTCTCAACACAATTTCTAAGTTGTACATGTCTATGGTTATACATATCCTTGGCATTTTCATATCTTCGTGTCCGAGTATTATTAAACGTACTCAAATGATACATGTTGCATCGATAAGGTGCCAAAAACTTATCGGTGTTAGCATATCCTGAATCTACTAGATAATATTTACATGTTGATTGATGACATAGAATTCATTCCCCAATTTTATATGTAAAGATTTCACATTTTCATGAAATTATGCATCATTTACATATATTGTCATACATTTTTATAACCTTAGCAGCATCTGAAATTCCCTAGGCATAAATACATATTTTCACTTCAAAGACTCTTTTGAATAAAGATATGAATTATCAATGCTTGATTTCTCCTGCAGGAATTTATCCAAGGTCAAACGACATTTGTGCTAGTAACTGGACCTAGGGTTACCGGTGTCGGAAACTAGACCTGGAGCTACATGTGTGCCACTACGTGCCAAACGCCACTAAAAAGACAAATATAAAACAGAATCTGCATATTCCTCTACCAGTTTTTGTGGTCCAAATCAAGAAGGTTCATTGGTAGTTTCTAGAGAATATTGGTAGGGCTATGCAAGGGACAAGTGACATCTAATGATTGGAAAAGAGGAATAGGATAAAAGGGTAAAAATAGGAAGAGAGAGAGATGTTCCCACTTCCAAAGGAAAGGAGCCACCATAGGAGAAGGACTTGAAGTTTTTACCAGCTGAGGAGAGATCCACAATTGAGTTTAATCTAGTTTGATTATGGATTGCAGCGAAGAAAGGAGGAGGATTCATTTGGAGGCATTATCTACTCTTGCATCTTGAGTTGTTGTTAGTATTTTTTAATATGGATTTTTTGTTTCTACAATCGCTTGCTGTGCGTAATGGTATGATTGGCTAAACGATTAGGCTTGGACGTGGGATGATTTGAGAACATCTATTTTCTATATGAACTTTTTTTAATGCATTTATGTTTCCATTCGACTTTTCAATATTTTCTTGTTATGTACTTTGTATATGTGCTGATTTTTATGCTGTGAACTGCAAACTATCAATTTCATGGACTGTTGAAACCGAGAGGGAGAACCCATTTCATTTGGGAATATACAATATTTAGTTCTTACTCATGGTACTTTGCACGTATTGATTTTGAGTGTTGTGAACTATTTGATGTCTTATCCTCGATGGAAGGTTGAGACCGAGAGGAAGAACCTTCTCCATCGAGATAAAGCAGTAGCTAGTCCTTATCTTTGTTATCTTGTAGTTGGAATATCATTCATATCTTCTAGCAACCATGTCCCGAGAGAGAAGAATTTTTTGTAAGGACTCTATAAGGATCCGAGAGGGGAGTAAAGTTTTAACGAAGAGTGTATTTTATAATATCTACACAAGGTTGAGATCGAGATGGAGAACCCCTTCGTCTAATGTATTTGTATGAGATCGAGAGGCTCCCATGGATACCTAGGATTGATTGGAGAGGAATTATCCATATCATCAAGAGAGGTATGCAAGAAGCCTCTAGGAATTTAAGTTCAAGTGTTGACTGCGAGAGTAGCTGGGTTTGTTAACTTAATGTCTCAAGTCAACATTATTTGAGCTTCATATGTTCAGGATACAAAAATGATTTTCATGTTCCGACCGTTTTCCCTATTTGAGTTATTCGACTTCCTTCATATTGGTTATGTTTCTGTTAATTTAAAATATCAAAATATCAAAAATATTTAGTTTACTTTTCTTTTCAGATTTTAGTCCTAGTGTATCTAAATTTCTGCACAAAAGATCTTTTTCCTTGATTTTGATTCATGGTAAAATAGAGAGGTTGAATTGTGGATTCGACCTTAAAATACTACAAGGATAACTGTATAGTTGCGATTGAAGTTTTGTTTTTAGATTAAATTTTAAGACTTGTTGATTGTTTGTCTCTATTCAGGTGCTCCTAGGTCCAGAGCTATCAAACCTTGATGGAAACCTGAAACCACCTTTTAATGTCAAACACAATGTCTACTCATCATTGATGAGTATTAACAATGTCAAGAAACATAGAATACTAAAACAATCATCAATAAGTAAATAAAATTCTTATAACTTGTGATACATTCAGGAACAATAAAACCTCCTTCTTCAACACACCATCTGAGCACTCTCATATCTGCGGCTGACCCTACCTAACTGGTACAAAGAAAAAGAAAATTGTGATCAAAAGATGCTGCAACCATAACATTTTGTGAAATTGTTCCCTTATGATTTCAGAAACATAGTTGTTTTAACTTCTTAACTAAAGCAGGAATGTATGTTTCATCAACAACACCGATAGCATTTTGTTATTGTATTGACATGTTGTTAATAATCTAATATTTAAAAAAATTATCTCAAAGTTCACTACATATCGCAAAATGAGGGTAGAAAGCATGATTTCCACATATGCGAGGATGGGTGCCTACATCTTCAATTGGTTGAATTATGAACCCATTGTTCAAAGAACATACATCTTTGAGGAAATTGTTAAAATATCGAGAAATAATTTCTCTAGAATGTTGGAAAGTTTCTTACATGTCTCTATTAGTGACCCCATTCCCTATACAATATAAAAAGTATGTTAATTACTTTCGCGGTTACATGACGAGTACTAGAAACGAGTCCCGTGACATTAATAATTCCTCTAACATGAAAATCATTGTGTTAGTCATCCTAAAATGTTGATACCCTCTATCCAGGTGACCACTCAACATGTTTGTGATAAGTTGATGTCCTGAATAAGGTAGTGTTCTACAAGGCATCCTTGAAATTATGTTAGTCCATGTACCATTTACAATGCCGATTGACATCAATATTATGAAAAGTTCTTCATAGAAATAATCTTCCTTAGTAAAAAAATTCCATTAACTTACGAGTATCCATCAAAGTACAAATAAAAAAAATTAACAATGTTAGAGACAAGCATGCTAATAAGTATGAAGTAATAAGATAGTAATGAAAATTTAGATGGATATTAACTAATAGAAGAGACTAATAAGCTGGTCATAAGTATTAACTAATAAGTATGTCAATTTCCAAGAATCTATTAATGTAACATAATGAAGTAATATACTTATAAGCAAATATTTTCCTTATTTCAAAAAATAGTTCTAATTTGTGAATCTTCAAAAAATATATTTTTGAACTAATAAACAAATTATCTTGCTAGCAATGTATGAGCTAGTAAACCTAAATGAAATATTACCTTACATAACTCTTCATATATAATGGGTGCAAAAACTAGATATATGGTAGTAGAAAACTATGTTATTGAATAATTATTACCTGCAAATCCAAAATTTCAGTCAACTTTTTGTGTTTTTTTTTCACAAACTTGCTATGGAAGTATGCAAATTCATAAAATCACCAAAACAATATCATATTTGTAGAATCTTGTTAAACATAAAATTTAGAGAAATATACATTTTTAGAATCTTGTTAAACATATTTGGCAATGTCGAAGGCATTCAATAGAATATAATAAAAAGAAATAGTGCTCAAACAAGTAAAAGAAGTAAAAGACATCGCCATTGAATAACTAACATAAGAAGTTCAAATTACATAACATGCCAGCTTGTCCTAGAGCTGGCCAAAATTTTTGGTGCACTAATTTAAGTTTTTACATAGTATTGTTTCAAAAATTACAACAAAATGTGGCCAAACATTCATGTGATCCAGAAACAAGTGCTTGCACAACCACAATTTCATGTTAGATTGTTCACAAGCACATTCAAAAGTCAACACCAAAATATTTCTTCTTAGTTACATAATAATCAGCCAAAAACACCATTGTGCACCATACATTAGTACCTGCAAAATATAATGCAGAATTCAAGTGCACAACTAAATAGAAATGTTAAATCAAATATGTGGGTCAATTCCACTGAGGGAAGAGGAAGTTGTGCCACTAGATTCAATTGACATATGTGGTACCATGATAGGAGACACAATAACAATTGGTTAGGATCTAAGTCTTCCAATTGATGTGCTAAGCATGAAACTCATGGAGTTAATATTGCTTGTTTGTCCTGCACGTGAGGATGACATGCGATAAAATTCATAAAGTTGACGCATCAGCCAAAATTCTAACATGGTGCCTTCAAAATGCATAAATACCCAACTATTTTTCTCATCTTTAAATAACTCCATTGCTGCTAGCATAGTATCAAGAGTCGATTAGGAATCTTGTGAAATTTAGCATAACATTCATCCATAGAAAATATAGTAGGCTTCACAATCTTGTCCCTTATAAGCATTTCATCTACCATTTCAAGTCTCTTCTTCTCTAATTCAGCAATGTTAACAAGTGCATCTGCGACATCAACATTAATCTTCATCTTAGATGTGACAACAACAATAGAATTTGTTCTAGACATTTTTTCATTAGATGATATAGGATCTGTCTATGAAATATTAACAGTTACATGGAGGATGGAGTTTCAGTTGGGACTTGTGGCATGGTTTGATAAAAAAAAAACTCATTGTCAATACTAGCATAAGCTGATGTGGAAGTGGTTGCATCAGTTGGACCCTCGTAGCTTGTGTCTTGACTAAGTCTTAGAGCATTAAGATCAATCCATTACACCCCTCATCAGAAGTTTTTTCATTAGACATTGTCATAGGCATTGCAGATGTGTGCCCCTTCCTCCTAGTAGCAATATTTTTTGCAAACAAGAACTCAATATATTCATAGCAAGGGAAAGAATTATCTTTAATCTTTGCATAATCATTATTAACATGTTAGATAATATGATGATAATCTAACTTTATTTAAGGTGACAAACATTATAATACTAGTGACCTAATAAATAGACTCGTTGCAATAACCTCCTCCCACATAATAGGATCACCAACTGTTGGGACACTATTTTTGTAGTCACATCCCCATCCAGATCGATTAGCATGCATAGTTTGAAATTTTTCTTCAAATTTTTCAATCTATTTTTGAGGTGTGACATCTCATAATTTTTCTTGGTGGTGACATTGAAGTTAGCGATCATTTTTCTTCCATGTTTCAGTACAGAATACATCATTGATGAAATTTCCTTCAATAGACTCTTGTCTCATGGTTGAAACCAAAATTAAGTCCAGTTGGCAGGATCAAAGAACAAACAACTCATCAACATTCTTGTTTACTCTCAAAAAAGAATTTGTTTTATTAGATCTGTTGATGCTTCTGATATTGTTAAGGAATACTACCACTCTTTGCAACTTACTTGTAGATTTGATTGAATTTGTTGGACCAAGTAATATTGTGCACTTGGTCACAAATAATGCTGCAAATTATAAAGAAGTTGACAAATGATTGAATGAGAAATATCCCTCCATCTATTGGTCTTCTTGTGCTGCACATTGTTTGAACTTGATCTTAGGAGATATTGGAGGAGTGAATCTTGTGAATAGCTTGAATGAAAGGGCATTTAAAATAATAAAGTTTATTTGTAATCATATTTTTTTTACTTGCTTGGTTAAGAAAAAGATCAAACTGATCTGAAATTTTATATGCTGGACCAACTCGTTTTACAACAACATTCATCACATTAAAAAGTATCCATGATCAGATGATTGATTTGCAAGCTTTGATGACAAGTATGAATTTCACAACTTCAATATATTACAAAGATAAGAAAGCTAAGATTGTTATGAATATTGTGTTGGATAGTAGAGTTCGGAATGACTGTGGCATTATTGTTCAAATTGTGGCTCCTTTAGTGCGCTTGTTAAGAATTATTTATGGCGATGATAAACCTTCCGTTAGTTATGTGTATGATGGCATATGTATAGCAAAGAAGACAATTAAAAAAATTTTCTTGAATCAGAAATCTTTGTATAGGCTTTACACAAGAACAATCAAACATAAGTGGGATAATCAACTTCGAAAAAACATTCATTGTGCTGCATATTTTTTTAATCCATCTTTCTATCATGACAAAGATAACTTCTGTATAAAAATAGAACTCACCAAGGATGACTTGATGTATTGGACACTATTGTTAGAAGTCGAAAAATTGAAGTTTTAAAACAAAGTTGATTGTATTAAAATCGATTATAAAGTTTTAGTAAATAATTAGCTATCTCGACGACTAAAGAATTGAAACCTAGTAAGATTTATTTTATATTTTGTCACAAATTTATTACATACATGCATTGATATGTTATGTTATATTAATCTTCTTTGTGTTAATTTCACTATAGATTAATGGTGGCGTAGTTTTAGATTTAGTGCTCCATTAGTGTCACAATTAATAATTCGACCTTTAAGTCAAACTTCATCATCTTCTGATAGTGAAAGAAATTGGAATGTATTTGAAAGAATACATTTAAAGAGAGGGAACAAATTAAAACAAAAAAAAGTTGAACGATTTTGTATATGTGCATTATAATTTGAGTTTGAAAAATAAGTTTATGCTATAATTAGTTTATATCTTCATTTGTTTTTCTTTAGACTTACATATGTTTATCATTGCTTATATTTTATAGGGTTCTTAACAAACAAAAAACACTTTTTGATCTTATTGATCATGAGAGCAAGGAGAAAATTGAGTTTTAAATTATGGAGGAAGAAGATAATTCACTTTTTGATTATGATGAGTTGGAAAAGATGCTTTGTAATAATTTTAAAAAATCTAAGAATTGATGTGCAAGAAGGTAAATATAATTTATTTGTCCTTCTAAATTATTGGTTTGTAAGATGTTCAAAGTTTTGAAATTTAAATTTAACTCTTTTTATTTATATTTTATTTTAAATGATATGGAAGAACACAATGTTAAAGTTTCATAATATAATTTGGATTATTTTTTCTCAATTTGAAGATCATTGAAATGAGTAGAAGAAAATTGAAAAGGAACCTACAAGTTGCAATGTCTTCAAAAGAACTTTTTGATATTTATCTTATGATGATATTTAATTGAAACTTATATTTGCATTTGCTACAAATTTCATGTGTTGTGAACTTTACTCTATATGTTGTGAAATATTATTAATTAGAACTTGTATTTTATTTGCTATATATTTTTGTATCGTGAATTTGTGAGTTGCGATAAAAATTTGTTTATATTTTATAATCTATTTGGTATCATGTATTTTGATTAAATATATTTTATTATTTTATATATTATTATCAATCGATTCGATCATTTGATTCAATCAGTCCGATCTGACCCAAGGATCAATCCGAGTTGATGATTGATTTGAATTTGAGAATCTTGAAATAACTCTGAACCAAAATTAATTTAAAGGAGAAAGTAAGAAATAATCATATATATATATAATATAATTTAATTTATATTTACATGCTAATATATCTTATATATATATATAATTAATAACGTGTAACATTAGTTTACATCCATCTATTACATATTTCCGTCATCAGATTTTGAATCATTGATCAACTAAATTATATGAATAAATTAAGATTTCGTGACTTGCTACATTTGAATATCAATTAACGCGCAAAAAATTAAATGATCAAATTGTTTCGATTTTTTATTTGACTATTGCAATTATACTCATAGACAGAGAGAGATCCATCAATGGCATATCTAGGTCTCTGGTCCACCTGACATAAATAAGAGGATGTACATGTATATAATATATTATATTATATAAATGAATATAACCTTCAATATTCTTGGTGGGAGAACAATAAAGAGAGAGAAATAACCTTCTTGACCGGTTCCGATGCTTGGCTTTTGCTTCTCATTTTAATTGCACTTTGGTTTCTACACCTGCCAGCTTTATATTAGCTTTGTTTATGCCCCGTCACCATGAAATAATTGAATTTAATCTTCTCAATTAATTCATTCACCTAAGACATGGCTACATATAATTAAGCCTCTTATTTTTCCAAAGTAATTTGTCGTACTCCAATTATATAGAAATGAATTCTTAATTTTTTAATGCTTTTATTATATTACATTTGATGAATTATGCATGCTTTTACTCCAATCTCAAGCCACGGGGGAATCAATCCCCTCCTTTTGAGACATAGCATAAAGCTAAAGGCAGTGTGGTTCCCAACTATAATAATAAAAAAATATTTTTAAATATTATTGTTATTTTATGGTGTTTTAGCATGTGAGGATGGATAATATTGTGGCAATGAAGGTTCCTCCAATCTCCCTCACCTATAATATACGTCAAGAGAAGAAATAATATATTTCACAGATACAGAGGGGAGTAAGACTAATTCAATCAAAAAAACTAAAGTATGAGATTTTTTTAGAGAGAGGAATCAACAATTTTTTTTCTGTTTTAATCTTGCCATCATCCAAAAGTTCATTGATTTTTCATTGAATTTGGGTTTACTTGGTTTTGGGACTGAAAAAAATGAGACCAAAAAAAGAAATAAGTATGTTTTGATTGATAAATTGGTCTATTCTACATAGGGTTAGGTTGGAATAAGAATGGGAAAAAATATCAGAGAAATTTAATTAAAATGTTGATAATATATATATATATATATATATATATATATAAGGAGAGGTAGAAGTCACGACAAAAAGTCAAGTGACGCGTTAGTACGAAAACATGTGTCATAGATTAAATTATAATTTGAAGAGTTAGAAAGAGAAATTAAAGTACATATTAGATTATTATTTGAGAGAATAAATTATATTATAATTTGAGGAGTTAGAAAGAACAATTGAAGTATAGATTAAATTATTGAAGTAGTTCTAATAACTGAATCCATTATATACATCATTTAAAATAAATTAACATTAATTAATCAAGATTTGATAATATTAGAAATTAAATAGTATTAAATGGTATATATATATATATATATTTGTAATAGTATAATATAACAATATTTATTTTATTATTATAAATAAATATTAAAAACTAATTGTATCAATTATGTTAGTGCTCATAGTTTCATTTTTGGTAATTAAAAAATAATATTGTAACATGAACCACCTTTAATGACTGTTTAACAATAAAAAATAGAAAAAATGGGAAATACCAATTCCATCTGCTAGCAGAAAATTTTCAAATTCCTAAAAAGCTCTAACAAATAATGAAAATATTATTTTAGTATTTGATTGATTTTATGAGTTTTTGGCCGTGGTCGCCCAAACATTATTTTATTTGTCATGTTATTTATCAGGGAGTCTTTGAGGGGCAGTTGATATTGAAATATAAATTTTTAGAGAGATATAGCCATTAAGAATATAATATTCTATTTTAAATTTATTTTGGCTGTTAAATTAATATAAAATATATTAAATTAGAATATGAAAAAAATGAAAAATATAATTATTATATTTTAAAAAATGAAAGACGACGTGCCAACCTTTCTATATAAAAACACGAAAAGATAATAGAGATAATCTATCATACTTAAAAATTGAGATACTAATTTTTATTCCAACATCGAAATATTTATTAATAACTAAATTATTTATTCGGTAGTCAAGTAATGTTTGATTTTATTTTTGAAATATCAGCCATCCAATGTAAAATAATCATTAATTATTATGTTATTATATCGAGTTTTTATTAGTTTACTTGAAGTCCTGAATGCAGCAATAATAACAGTTTGGAAATTTAATAATATTTAAAAGAGGGGGTATATTCCTTGTAAAAATTATAGAAATGAAAAATAAACTAACAAAATAATATTTTTAAGAATATTTTCCATTTCAAACTCAAACTTTTGACCAGAGAAACTAAAATTCCAACTAATCAACTCGAGAAAAAAAGTGGGTGACCCATTCGTTAATGATCCGGCCAAACTTGGACCAAATATGTTGACTACTTCAACGAATTTATTCGGGAGAACCTTTTCGAAATTATATTTTAAACTTATAATTATAATATTATTAACAACTATAAGCTTATTTATTTTAATTTTCTTTAAAAATGACTTATTAACAACTTTGATGTAATTATATTTAAATATTATATTATATAATTTAAAGCATAAACTTTAAAGTTTTGAATTTTGTTTTGAAAATATTTAAAAATAAAAAACTCAATTTAAAATATTCGATTTAGGTCAAAATTGAATCAGGTCGAATAATCTACACGTATAATATAAATATGAATACGAGTATAATCAAATATAGAGCTACTGAAACTTTTATTTCTAATAAGTTTATATATTATTTAGTAATATAAAATAATTTTATCTGATAAAAATAATGTGTTTTAAAGTTATTTTTCATTGAAGAAATCTTTTTTATATTCTTAAAGTAATATCTGTTTTCTATCTTTCAAAATCATAAGTTAAAGTAAACACATAAAAACAATTTTTTTTCTTTGAATACCGTATTCTAAAAAGGTTCAATGTAAATACTCCCTAGTTAAGTAAGGATCATCATGCTACTTAAATTTTCAATCATAGAATATTAAATTTATGATGAAGATTAAATTTTATCTCTCTTATTTTTTTTCTCTCTCCTAAATTTATTCATCATAGATTAAACATCCTTACTATGATGCTTTTTACTTGACTCACCTTCATATTTTTCTCTTTTAGAAAAAAATCATAATTTATTTTCATGCTGATCCTGAAATGCAACTTCCACGACCCAAACACTTAACAATTCTCTTTAAATATTATTTTATATTATTATTATTATTATTATTATTATTATTATTATTATGGCCCTTTAGAAATATGTCCTATCAATTCATTCAAATGGACAGAACAGGAGGTGTCATCAATCCCTTTTCATCAATTATACATATTTTGTTTTAATTTTTATTCAGACAAAAAAAGGTGGTCCAGTTCAATGGCTTGGGTCCATCTTTTCTGCTCTGTTCTGCACTCAACAAATATTTATTCTTTATAAAATAGTAAATATTTATTTATTTTTTCTTTTAACCGCGTCCTTATCTTTGAGGGGCCAACGCGTAGGCGACACGAAGGCACCCACCACCTTCTTCCAACTCCTCGTTAGCACACCGTTTCCACACCTTGTGACGCCGTCAAGCATTAACGGCGCACCGAACCCTCTGCCTGCGTCTACATCGACAGTAACGTCCGTCTTCACGCCGTCTGCTCACGTGTCACTGGTCAACCCCACTGCGGTCCACGCGTGCGTGCTCTGCTCCCTTCCCGACATGTTCATATATATAACATATTCGTACCCCTTCCATTTCCAACTCGTCTCTCAACTCTTCCCATTTCTTTCTTTCTTTCTTCCGATCGATCGACCACCACAAGGGGAAGAAATCCCCGTCCGAATTCGATCGAATCCTCTTTTTTCCCTACATTACTGACCTTAGAAGCGATCTCCGAAGCCGTAAAGCTTCGATCTTTGGTAGGTAATAGTTCGCCGGGCATGGCCACCGAAGTCCTCCGACCGCATGACGTCCTCCGCGGACCGTTCCCGGCCATCCTCGCGCCGCCTCGCCGGAGACCTAACCCTAACCCCAAGGCGTACCGGAAACCGGCCGCCCCGACCCCCGCACAGAGGCAGGAAGTGGGGAGGAAGCAGAGGGAGCGGTCGCCGAAGCCCGCCTCGTCCGGCGCTGGAGGTTACCAAGTCGCGATTTTGAAGCGAGGGGAGCGGCTCCGGAGGCCGGAGGAGGTGTACGCCGGGTCGGGGTTCTGCAACTCGCCGGCGCCCAGCGCGCTGCCGCTGCCAAGCTCCCTGGTGGTGAAGAGGGGCGATGACGCTGCGCAGGCGGCCGCCACCATGAACCTCCGGAAGATTCTAGGCTTACATTAGAATCAGATAGTTTCAGAACAAGGTCTCTTAGACTTAGTTCTCTCTCTCTCTCTCTCTGTTCATCGTGTAGTTGCAGTGGGTAGACGTGGTCTGTGATGACCTTGGAGTAGTCGTCCCCTGGGGCCGAAGCCTTTTGCTGGTCGAATTTTTGATAGAAGACGAGCAACGGGGAAGCTAAAAAGAGGTCTTTGAGGGTTTGATCGTTCAGGGTTGGATTGCGTTCGTTGTTATTGTACATGTTTCAGGAAGCGGAAATGGAAGGAGGTGGTAAGATGGCGATAGAGTGACTTAATAGATCAGATGTAGTACTGAAATTGTTGTCTTGGTGATGTTGCTCATGTATTTTTTTTTTCCTCTTTGTATGGTTATATTAGTTTGTAATTTGTATTTGTAACTGTATAATTGTACCTTTTTTTCTCCTTTCATAATAAAAATCTACAAATTTTTTTATTGATATTTGAAAAAAAAAGATGATATTTCAAATATCCTTAGAAAAAGTAAATAAAAAATAGATGTCGGTGCCAAGAGATAATATCCATTTTCTTAAGAGATTTTTACTCACTGTGTTTTCTTAATTCTGATTGAAAATAAGAAATAAAAATATACGAGAAACATTATGATGCTAATTTATTTGTAATGTTTTTTTAAAAGTGATAAAAATTATAAATTGTACTTTCAATGAGAAATCAAAATGCTTTAAGAACGGGCGAACTAAAATCACCACTTTGTCAGTGGGCCGTCTTATTTTAGAAGAAGCTGTTGGGAATGAGTTTACTACATATTATCAAGCAATTTTAGTAAATATTTTATTAAATTCAAAGAACTGACTATCTCTTTTATTATGAAGCCATATTAATCTTTTTACATTCAGAAAATATTTTAATAATAATTTTAATAAAATGTATTAAGATTTTTAAATAAAAATGTGTTTAAATTTATATTCTTAATATAATTAATAATTCAGCAAATATTATAACCTCCTTTTCTCCTCTAGGATTTAATTGACATTAAAAAGAAAATGAATGATTTTTTTAATTGATAACTCAAGTTTCGTCTATTTTAGCATTTGTATAGCAAAAACATCTGAAAAATACTATTTCTTCGGATTGATTTTCACAAAAATTAACATTAAAAAATTGTATATAAAATAACATTTTCCCTTTTATAAGCTAAGCTTCTGGAAACTATAAACCCAAATTTTAATTCCAAGTTATTAAAGCAACACAAAGTTGAAAATTCACAAACAGCATGGATCAGATATTGAAACCATTTAAGTAACAGCTAAAATTTTATATCAAAAATTGAACTAATATTCTTTAAAAATATTATTTTATTTGATTAATTAATATTCTTAAACAAAAAAGGATTTGTAAGAAGGCACTCATCTTAACACCACATAAAATTTTAAGTAGATGAGTCAGCAATCTTTTGGTCAAAAAACTCCTCGACGCGTCAGATGATAACGATACAAAATTTGATTTTGTTATTGAAGGCATTAAATAATTGGTTCTACAGACAAACTAGAACTTATGATGTTGATATGATCAAAATGGAGCAGAGACTTCAATCGGATACGTGAGATGCAATTAATGGCGACTCCACACCTACAATTTTCCATCTTACAGCAGACGTAACGTATCTATGACATGTCCCAATGGGAAACTTCCAACTTCAAACCACGGGCAAAAATGAAAAAAATTAGTAGTCCCGAATTTAAATATTTAAAATCATCAATTTGACTAGGATTTAATTAATTAATTGAATAATGATGATAGCTTCGAACATTGGCGGACCTGACCAGGTAAACTTGGTTATTTAGGGAATCCTGTACAGTAGGTTCATATTTATCTGAAATTTGCAAACAATCAGCTGTAAACTGATCACAACCTTTATTTTCCCTTTTCGACGAAAAGAAATTTGTTTTGGTGATCAACAGATGGTTGATTTTGTGATGAACATCTGGAATTTCTTCAGAAAAGAGAGTAATCATAATTTGATTATAGAAATCCAGTATTCTGCAACCTCTACTTAATTCTGGTGGCTCTGTTGGCTGCTTGGCACAAGCTGTCTTTGCCTGTAGGAAATGATGCAAGCTTATGAAAGCTACGTCTACCAGAACCTGTTACAGAAACAGGTGGAACCAAAACATCTCTGCATTTATATAAAAGCAATGGACCATTTTGCTTTCATGTAAGGTGATCAGTATGATCACAAGGAGAGTAAGGCATTCAAGTTGGAAGAACCAAAAAGGCACTGCCTCACATTAGTTGTCCTAACTTGGTAATGATGATATGATCATGAACCAACAATAAAACAACAATGCATACTATGAAAAATATTGAAACGGTTGCTTTCACATTTTAAATTTCGACAAGTAAATCAGAATCATTTTATTAGAGATACTTTAATTACGCATTTGAAAGAGAGAATATAAACCTTCAAGCCATGCATTTTGGGTCCAATCCTGTGCTTGTAATTTATCTATCTACAATGAAGGAAAACTGCGACATTTTTTCCTTCTGTTTTCTATCTGAGTTCATCACGATAAAGTAGCTGTTAATCATTCAGCAACAGCTCTTTTGCTTAAGTTCATCATGAAATTGATCTTGGCTCCATTCTGACAAAGAAATTTCATGCTATCTGAATCACTTCTGCAAATTTGTGAAGTTCATTACAATTTGAGGAAGATTAAGTGTCTGGTTCTTCCTGCGCCTAAAACAATGTTGTAGGATTTCAAACTTATTCAGATTCAGAACATGCTGTTATTACAGCTGATAATTTCAAAGAATCAATGAAATTACTTTTCCTAATGATCTTTGGTGGCTTATATTGGCTTGCAGGTGCTCCGCTTTCCATTGCAAGTTTTGCCAATCCATCAAAACTACCTGGCGCCACTATTGACACATGAAGGGGTCCAAGATCCTTTGCTGCCCTCTTAGCCTTATAAAGACTCCCCAGGCAACCTTCGAGGAGCTCACAGCACCTTCTTACCTGTGCCACTGACTCCTCCAACATCTCCTTCCTCAGAAGCATGGAGTCCTTGCTTACTTCCACAAAGATGTTGACATGACTGTTTGTAAACCCAGCAGCGTAGTCGACCACTTGTCCCTTCATTCCACTGCTGATCATTACTTCAAAGGTGTTCATTGCATACATCAGACTTCTCTCAGTGAAAGTTTCTGAAGCTGCTCTTGGGGATCTTGTGATAAATTGCAGCAACGGCGACGAGTTGTGGAATCCAACGACTTTAACAATGTCGCCCAGACGGTATCGATACAGTCCCCTATGAGTAGTCACCACCACCTCGTACATCTTCCCGACATGCAGACCTTGGATGTCCACAGTCTCTTCTGCAACAGTACACGATTCGAGCTCAAAGGGAAGGAACTCGAAGTAAGCTGCAAAGGGGAGAAGTGCGTAGCTTGTTTGCTCAGGCGGGCGAGTCCTGTCCAAGTTGATGCCTACGCCGCACTCGGAAGTAAAGTAGTCCCCTCCCAGCAGTTGCACTTCGTCGCCGGCGTAGTGCTTGAGCACTGAGTAGTACTGCTCCATGGTGCCTGTGCTCACGCAGGAAACATATCTCACTTCAGGCCACAGCTCACGAATAATACCACCCCAATTCTTCCTTCTGCAAACGTCTCGAATTCGCTTCGCTAATTCCGGCTGCGGCGAGGCAAGCAGCTGCTGAACTGCATCCCGCATTCTGATGTCTGTGATCGCAGAGCTCACAGTTCCGGATTCTATGTCGTCGCACAGCATGGTCCATTTGGACTCCAAGAAATAGATTGCTCGCACCAAACCAGCTGCATAGGGAGCTCGGATGGCACAAATGGAAGCAGAGTTCCTGAGGCCGCAGAGGAGATGGCAGTACATTTGCTGAGTGGTGTCGGACGCGAGGATGACTTCTGCAGGGCTGACACACATGGAGAACAGGGGCGACGGAGTTGGTGACTTACTCTGGAAGGGGTATGAGGATGCCGCCATGACCTTGAGCCCTCCTTTGGATTCGGTCACATTTCCACCGTACAGGAACCATAAGATCTTCTTGTCAGAAGGTAAAGGACCAGTTAACCTGCGACGACGAAGAGGACGCCATGAAAATACAGTAAGCAGACAACGGAGCATGACTTCGACGATTACCTTCGAATCAGAGTGTAACAGGCCTGATGAGCAGTCGCAGAGGCAGATTTCGCAAGAGCAGAGTCGAAAAAAGGTATCAACTTTGGCCTAATGCTACTGGTTCCAGAACTGAGGGTACATAGCCAATTAGTGAGAGAGAGAGAGAGAGAGAGAGAGAGAGAGAGAGAGAGAGAGAGAGAGAACCTGTTAAAGAAGCAGAAGAGGGGGTCGGAGGAGAGGGCGGTAGGTGGTTCGTCGCCGTCGGCGATCCGCTCAATCAACTCAGCATAGTCCTGTTCGTAAGAGGACAGGGGAACGAGGCGTCGGTACGCAGCAGATAATTCGGCGTCGAAGGCGTCGCCGTCGTCTCCGCCGGCAGGGGAAGGATCGGCGGGAGGGAGGTGGCCTTCGAGATAGCGGCGGAGGTATCCGACGCTGGCGTTGGCGCGGAGGATCGAGCGGAGGGTTCGCAGTTGGTGGCGGTGGGCGTCGCGCGTGGCTTCTTCCACCTGCGCCAAGGCGTCGTCCCCGAAAACCATCGCCATCGCCGTCGCCGTCGCCGGGTGCTCTGTCTTGTCTAATTTGATTCTGTTTGACTTGGACGTTGGGCCAGCTTCTATCTTTCTCTCCGGTTTGCCCTGTTTTAAAGCCACACTTGCAGAAGAAGAAGATGATGATGATGATGATGATAATAATAATAATAATAATAATAATAATAATAATAATAATAATAATAAT